>NDGM010427102.1:0-23717 GCA_002564305.1 Octomys mimax | reverse complement strand
TGATATCTTGTCTAAACACTATTAGTTCAAAACTTTCTTCTCATTGAACTAAGAAAAAGTAGCATAATTTGTAATAGCTAAATCTTGGAAACAATCCAAATGCCTAACAATTGAGGAATGAATAAAATCATGTGGTATTTTTATACAATGGGGTACTACTCAGCCATAAAGAAGTATAAACTTGAAACTTTCATTCTTGTCCCTCTTGGGTTTTTTTGTCTGTTAATTTTTTTTTCTGAAGAGAGTATAGTAATAATTGATGCAACATTAGAAATGGTACACATTTGGTAGGCCAAGATGACATAACTCGAAGTTTCTGGAAAAGAAGCGATAATGTGCAATCATATGTCCAATCTTATATAACTATATCTGTTAATCTGACCAACAGATTTGATGAGAAAAATAGACAACATATCAACAATTGTTAATCAGCTATTCTTGTTCTGAAAATCTGTAGCATGTATTTTTGTATGTTACCCTGTTTCTGATTTTTGTTCTTGCTTTTTTCTTTTACTTTTCAAAATGAAATAACACAATTAAATTTAATGGAAAAAGAAATTTTTATAGGTCAAAGAGTCAACTTTAGGTTATACTCATAAGTGAAATAAATTGGGCTTAGATCTGTGAAAATTGTATTATCTCCCTAGTGTGAAAATTAAAGAGTAAATAAGATCTAAAATGTACAGTAAGGGCTGGGGAGATAGCCCAGTGGTCTAGTAACCTGTCTGGCAAGTGCAAAGACCTAGTTTGATCCCTGATAGCACATGCCACGTCAGTCCCAGAATCCCGGGCAAGCCATGCAGGACACTAACACTGGGTGTGGTGGTGTACACCCGTCATTCCAGCACTGGAGAGGCTGAGACAGGAATCAGTTTCAGTACAAGACTAAGCTGCATAGCAAGACTGTACCCAATAAATAAATAAACAAGATAAAAATGTACAGTAGATACAATGAAATGGGAAGATATCATTCAAAAGTAAAAAATATGTAGGATGAGGGAAAGGGGAAAGAACAGAAGGAAACAGGAAAAAAATTCAAGTCAGTTATACTATTAGTGACTCATGTCATTGAAAAGGAAGATTTGTGCTAATATCAATTAGAGGCACTTTTAATGTTCACATCCTATACTCTAACTATTTTAATTATAATAATATGCAGTATAAGAACTTTTGTCATTCTATAAATTTTGTTTCATATTTTTCCATAAAATAAATTTTTATTTATTTCCATAAAATAAAAATTTCTGTGAATCTTGGGAATTTTCTGAAAACATCAGGATCAAGAAGTGATATGTGTGTGCATCAATAACCCATGATGAATATACTCATTATATGTTTCAAATATATAGTAACAAAGATTTTTAAATAAACATATCTCATATACAGTTATATTATTTATAAACTCTTTATGTGAATATTCTCCAAGTTGAGTTTTCTCTTAATAGATATTCAACAAGCTGGTTGCACATAATGAAAGGGAAATGTGGCCATTCATCTTTATACTTCATTTCAAGTGCACTGAACCCAGATTACTGCTAGCACTGGAAAAACGTGCATAGTGCTAGCCATATGTTTTCTATCACTGTATCAAAATTTAAGGGTGTCATTGATCAATGAAGACAACAAAAGCATTGAAAAACACTTTGGCTAATAAGGTGAAATAAATAACCAGGGAAAACAGGTATTTCATTTCATGGTTTCCATATTTTCATGATGATTTACTTTGTGTTACTTATCACTTTGTAATTGTTCTATTAATAATTACTCTTTTTGAAATACCTGTAAAAGCACAGAGAAGCAATTATGTCCCATGGCATTAAAATATAGGTCTAAATTCATGAAAATTAAGGGTCAAAGGGTCAACTTTTCTCATGTGAGAAAAAGGAAATGAATTATCTTGAAGAGTTAGATATTTCCAATTCAATAAACACTTGAAGAATAGTATTAAATTAATTTTAGATATGAATAAATTTACTTCTAAGTGAAGTTATTATTTCAAGTTCATAGGCTGAGCCCAATTAAGGGTGCAAAATATTTGATTCCACAGCTTGTGCCACTGGATGCTAAATTCCCTTGCCTCAATGGTCAATTTTATTCTGCTAACAATTCTAAATGAAAGAAGAATTCTGTGGCATATCGAACACAATGAAAGAATTCACACAGTTCACTATTATTTAGAATTTAATTACCTATACTAATAGTAGCAGAATGTTTAGTTTGAAATTAAAATTACTGCACATATAATGTATATTTATTTTACCTCAGGAAATATTTTATGGATAACATGTTGCTTGTTATTTGCATATTTGCAAAACATGTCTATTTATATTTAACCTCACTTAATCACAGCCATTGTATTTGAAAGAGCCAAAGATTCAAAGTAATGTCTATGAGCAAGGGGTACAATTCAGTGGTGTGGTATCTGGCTGGCAAGTGTGATGAGATGAGTTTAATTTTCAGTATTAAAAAAAATTGTTATGTCTACTACTTCTGGGATGCAACTATTTTGATTCAGATTTTCAATTAAAAAAATTTTTTAACCATGGATTGAACCCAGGACCTTGCACATTCTCCTCAGGTGCTCTTGCCACGAGCTATCTCCCTAACGCTAAAAAATAATAATGATGGATAATATTGCTTCTTTGAAGAAACCAAAATGTATAAAGAAAATACACTTAAAACCATCTGTATATTCATTACAGATGTAGATATAAAATGAAATGTGATGAAAATATGAATTTTTTAATATACAATCTATGAAATAATCTTACATTAGCACTAAAGAGCATAATAAATGTCATTATCTTATTTTCTTAGGTAACTATTAATCTAAGTAGAGTTCTTGATCTTTTTAATATTATCTTATAATTAAAACTTAATTATGGATAGACTTTATTGAAGTCTTTCTTAACTGAACAAAGAATAAAAGATTCAAATACGGAAGATAATCAAGAAAAGAAATTTTATAACTCCTGGCATTGGTTTGCAATGAATTATTTTATTAAAATAAAACACTTAAAATGGAATACTTACAAAATGATAAATTATCTTAGTAACTTAAAATACACTACTAAATTTATACCTCAAAAATAATGTTGAATTTTTATATATAAATGTAAATGTAGATATTAAAATTATTAAGGTAAGTAGATGAATACACAAATACCTACAGCACTCTGTGAAAGATTTTCATTGCATCTACAAAGCACTAATATTTATGTTTATTCATGAAACAATGGCAAATTGTAAACAATGTTGCTCTAGTGAAGCTTATTTTTTGCAATGAAAATGAGCAACACATTAACATCATAATGTAAATCTAATATTAGTGATATAAACCATGATTTTAAATAGACTAAATGGTTAGTAAATGAATAAAAATACACATACTAGAGATGAAATATAAAAATGATGTTCCTTTTCTCATTCTGACCTATATTTTACCTACAATACTATTACTGTTATTGATAGCCTTCCATGATTGTACTTACTCTTCCTATAGTCTACTTTTAATCATTGATTTTATTCTCCTACCAGGGAACATGTTAAAAGTAAAGTAGCAATACTTTACCTTAACCTGATAAATATTCCAAATAGAATTGATTAAATAACCTAAAGCATCAGGATCCTATGAATAATATTATGCATATTACATGATTTTGAAATTCTCCCAGGTACATTTTTTATATTGAAAATGATTTAAACTATAGCATAGAATGGAAAGGGCAGACTGAGGGTTCCACATCATAGCCAAGGTGAAAGTTCCTACCCTCAATATTTATTTGATGTCAACTTCAAAAGAATCAATACATCATGCATTTAATTGATCAAGAAAATTGCTAGAAACAAATTTTACATTAAAATGATAAACATGGCTATAAACATGGCTATTAAGATCTATAGTACTCAGATCAGCTGAGTTAAATAATCTTAGCTCTGTCATGAAACTTCTTGATATGAGAATGAAATTGTAAAGCATAAATTGCACATTTTATACACTTTGGCCTTCTACCTCCTGTGCAGTGAACCTTAATTGGACAAGGCTGTGGAGAGTAGGATTAACAGTTCTTGAATCTTGTGTTATAGAGGATATTCTGGAAATCTGCAGAGGAATGTATTGTTAGGCTAGTTATGTTACAATCAGAATCACTACATTAATATAACATCAGATTTTTACCATATAATTAAATGTGATCGACTTTATCTCCATTAGAGACAACTTATTTTAAGTAGAGGAAAATGAAAACCTTAAGTAGGGGACACATGAAACCGTCTCTGTATATTCTAGGTTTGGATCAGTGAGGGGTGACAGTAACTCCCAGCATAGTAAGAGCCAAGATTTCATCGATACCTTCCTGGAATAGACTTGAAAATTCACCATAAGTTTTGAGAATTTGCCATAAGTTGAACAAAAACATCTAATTTCCTATCTTTTCAGCAGAATGAATCAAATAAATCAGTGTCAAAGGTTCTACTTCCAAAAAGAATCAATTCCTTCTCTTAAATTACAAATATTCACTGGTGTGTGGTAACATTCTGCACTGATTTTTAGTGTAAAACTTTTCTTACCAGGAGCTAAAGTGGTATGAATGCAAGTGTAGATCATTTCTATAAAATATACTGAATTTACTTCTATACCTCTCAGGGAATTGTCAAAGAAGGAGAGTGGAGGGCAAGAGAGGGATAAAAGAGGTTGAGAGGGGGAGGAAAGGGGAGGAACAAAAGAGGGAGAGAGGGGAGAAAAAGGGAGGGAAGGGGGAGGAGAATCATAATACATATAAGACCTTGAGTATTCTAGAAGTTCTAGAAGTAGATTAGAACAAAAAAATCTTTGAAAGACAATTACTAAATTTTTTCCCACTCTGTGGGTTATCTTTTAAGTCTGTTGGTGATTTCCTTTGTTGTGTAAAAGTTTTTTTATTTTTCATAGAATGAGATCCCAGTTGTTGAGTCTTAGTATTATTTTTTTATGATGGAGTTTTATTCATGAGATCTTTGCTTGCATATGTGTCTTCAAGAATTATGTCTATTCTCCTCCAGAACCTTTTTTCTCTACTTCATTATTTAGGTCTTTCTTGTGTTTTAGTTTCAGTTTAGTGCACAGTGATAGCCATCAATGTAATTTTAGTCTTTGGCATGAGCAAAGTCAGTTTTTCCAGCACTATGTTTTAAAGAGGTTATCTCTCTTCCAGTGAGCATGTTGTCTGTCTCCTTTGTCAAAGATAAGGTGGGTGGTGGGTGTTTGGAATTGTTTCTGCATCTTCTATTTTATTTCATTGATCCTTGAGTCTGCCCCCCACTCCACAGCCATGGTGTTGTCATCACAGTAGTTTTGTACTATGTCAGAGACTGTGATGACCCTGCCTTGCCTTAGTTGCCAAAAATCTGTTTTTGCAATTCCAGATCTCTTCATTCCAAATTAATTTTAGGAACAATTTCTCTAATTCTGTGAGGTATGCTAATGATATTGTGATTGGGTTTACATTAAAGTGTGTATCAATTTTGGAAGTATAGCCATTTTTCACTATGCTGGTTCTACCATCCAAGAGCAAGGAATGTTTCCATCTATGACATCCTCTTTGGTCACCTTCGTCAGAGTACTGTAATTTTAATACATTATTTCCTTTGTCAGATTCATCATAAATATTTCATTTGGGATGATAATGTGAAGGTGTGGTTTCCCTAATTTCTTTCTCAGTAAATTTGTTGTTTGCATACAGGAATGCTATTGATTTTTTATTGTTGACTTGGTATTCAGAAGCACTATTGAATTTGGTCATTAAATCTAGACGTCTTCTGGTGGAATTTTTACTCTTCTATGTAGAGTTTCATGTCTTCTACAAATGAGGGTAATATAACTTCTTCTTTTCCTATTCTTTTTTGTTTATCTAAAACATATAAAGAATCAAAGAAAATCAGACCCTCAAATTAAAAAACCTTCTTTGAAAAATGGGCATCTGACATAAATATACACTTCACAGATGAAGAAATATAAATGGCAAATAAATACATAAAAATTTTCAACCTCGCTAGTTATTAGAGAAATGTAAATTAAAACAAGCTGAGACTCCATGTCAGTCCAGAAAGAATGGCTATCATCAAGAAATCAACCAATAACAAATCCTGGAGGGTCTGTGAGGAAAAATGAACACATCTCCACTATTGGTGAGAGTGTAGTCTGGTGCCACCACTGTGGAAATCATTGTGGAGATTCCTCAAATAACTAGGATTAGAGATCTCATTTAACCAAGCTATCTCCCTTTCAGGGCATCTTCCCATAAGTATTTAAAATAGGATCCCACAGTGATATATATGCATCCATGTTTATAGCAACATAGTTTCAAATAGCTAAATCTTGGAAACAAACCAAGTGCTCATCAAAAAAAGAATGAAAATAGAAGATATGGGGTTTTTTTGTGTAGCTGAGTAGTACTTACCATAAAGAAGGATACATAAAACATTTATAGGTAAATGCGTGCAACTCAATACCAAACTCTAAAGTGAAATAAATTGGACTCATACGTATAAATATTGCATTGTCCCTCTAGTGTTAGAAATTGGAGGAGTAAATAAAGACCAAAATGTATAATAGATATTATGAAATAGGATGAAATTGTCCAAAACAAAAGAGGAACTAGGGAGGTGGGAGATGGAAAGGAAGAAAGAGAAAGGGAAAAACAATAAAATAAAATAAAGAAAACAAAGCTTTGTAAAAGGGAGGGGAAGGGGAATGAAGGGGAGGAAAAGTGACTGGAAAACTTGAGAATAAAAATATATCAGGTACATGTACAAATTCCCTGTGAGGATTATGTATATCTAAAATGTACTAATAAACTTAATTAAAGTTTGGAAAACTCTTTGAGAGACTTTTCCAGTATTTAACATTACTTTGTGAAGTTAATTATGCATAATGTGAAAATAATTTGCTACCAGGTAGTCCATGTTCTATAACTTTAAGTACTGTAGATGTTGCAACAGATCCCAATTTTATAATCCATGGAGACTTTTCTATGGTTCAGATTTAATAACTCATGATTAAATAATTCAAAACATTTTCCTAGCCTGCTAATCATTTTCATATCCATCCCTCAACTTCATTTGACATTCTGAAACAGAGAAAACCAAATCAAAGCCAATACTCTGCTGAATAATGCTTGGTAAAAACTATCATTCCTATTTTTCATCTTTCTATGATTAACTTGGTCATGTTATTTATTGTACTCATTTAATGATATTGTTTTTATATCTTATGGGTTTTTCTTGATGCTTTGGGACCAAACTACTCATATTCCCCTGTAACTGAAATTTGGTGAAATTCTATTGAGAGGCTAAGATTTAAATGATTAAGGAAATGTAGTTATATGCACTCTGCATTGAAGGAAAAAAAGAATAGCAACATAGTTTTGATAAGAACTACTTGGTCCATACATACAGTTTTAAAAATCTGTCTGAATAAAAAGAAACAATACATTACTGCATCTTGGTCCCAAACACATTTTCCAGTAATATTTAGTATAATAACATGTCATTTTTCAATTCATTAATTACAAAATGTTCCTCTGTGAGGATTCTAACAACCAACGAAATGAGGACAACAAAGGAGAGGTTCAGAGAAGCCTAGCAGGCACTTTGGTCTTTTCCATTAAATATTCCATATACATCCATCTAGTCATTACATTATTCCACATATCTATCAACCTGTGCTAGGCCATCACACACCAGCACGAGCCCTAAGAAGATTCTTATGAAATATTCATAAACATTTTCAAGTTACAAATTCTCATTCAAGATAAGATTTAATGGAGACACTTTCCCCAAGAAGTTAATGAGAACTTTTCTCTCATAATTTATGAGCTTGAATATCCAATGCCCTATGATTTCACCACACACTCAGGGAACAAATTCAACACCAATTCACATTCAGCATTCATTTGTTTAGAGGCCTGAAGCAAAATTCTCTTGGCTGTAAATAATCTGATAAAAAGTCAATTTGGATGAAGAGTGATTTAACTGTAATGCCCATACTCAAACCAGTGTTTGATTTTTACTACAGTGTGCAGGAAGAATATCAAGTGATAGTTCTTACTCCTGTAGTCAAGTTGAATTCTGGACAGCTAAATTGGAAAGTCTGAATCTTCTGATTAATATTCTTGATTGACTAAAAGCAAAAGCTGACTGAAAGACCCTCCACATAAGTGAGTAATCTTGCCCAAATGAAGAGCATCTCCTGTAACCACTCAATCAGTTTCCACTCTAGAGAGGATAAAATAAATTAGAGCTATAACTGTTTCAGGCATTTGTTTAAAAACCTAGTTAAGCTTTTATTGTCCAAATTATTTTAGTGGAAAATGTTTATTTCAAAGATTTCAGCAGAAATGAAAATATGAGATGATGGATCATTCATTAAAGAATGAAGAATTAAGAAAAAATATATAAAATTAAGTATTATATGGTAGAAGGAGTGGTAGGTTTGGAATGATAGCCTTAGCTTTTCCATGAAATAAATGTATGTCATTGGTTAAATTACCCTCAAACTCTGGACAGTCAGTTACACAGTAGCACTGTGAACATGACTACCTACACAGACATTTATGCGAACAGTAGGAGTGTTAATGGTAGTTAATGTATCTGCGAAAGGTTAGGTTTACACAGATATCATTCAAGTAATATTCAAGTAATTATACTCTTTTTAAAATCTTCATTTAAAGTAGAAAGTACAATTATAATTAATCATAGTTATAATACATCATTATCAACCTCATCATCATCATCATCATGTATCCAGCATTTGTACAAGAGTAATATGAAGGCACTATTGTTATAATGGTGTTACAAAGAAGAAAATTAAGTTTAAAAGGGGATAAAATCTTAACTACTCACTCATAATAATTAAGTGAGAGGCTATGACTCAAATCCCAGAAATTAAGGAGATGAAGCTGGGAATTGAACTGATAAGCCTTAATTCCCATACAATGTGAGGTAGGTATTTATCATAAGTATGAATAAACAATTGTCAGTGTAAACATGAAGGCAATTCTTGTAAAATTACAAAGAATTGCAGTATCTGTAGTTATCCCTTCCTGCTCCCAGGCCCATCCATCAGATAATATTCTCATAACACATCTTTCCTTCATTAAAGGCACTAAAATAGTATTTACCTAATATGAAATACATATATCAAAAAGAAAATTTTAAACAAAATGAACTAGGAAGTTATTTGAACACTCAAAGATTAAGGAACCCTGTGTCATCCATAACCCTAAATTCAGAGAAGTACACATACTTCAGCACAATGAACAGCAGTTGGTAGAGGCTAAAACGAAGGCAAAGCACTTGTTTAATTGACTGCAGATAGGCATTTGCTTTAATTGAATATGATCTGTATTTTATGAGTATAGTGTATCTACCTGGTTGTATTAAATAAGAACATACAAATTGTGAAGCTAGAAAAAATCTATATATTAATAAGCAATGCCAAGATTACTTTTTGATCTTCATGAAACATCTTTATATGTTGTTTGGCACTTATCATGTAAATCAAGAGGAATGAAGGCATTTTTATTTTGTTTTCAATGCAAAGTACTCTGCTCTTGTCCCTAAAATACTTTAATGCTGACTTAAGATAAAGCACTTTCACTTAGAATGATATTAAGTAATGAATCCAAAATATTGTGAGCTACTTAGAAAACCTGAGAATCCAAACTATTTTATAAATCTTACCAAGAGACCATTTGATTTAATTAGAATTATTTGATCTAATTAGAACCCTATAGTTTTGTGAATGAATCAAATGATGTGAAAAGCAATAAACCATAAATATCGAAACATACAGACTACGTGAGTGCAATAGGAAGCACAGAGGACTAATTTGCTACAGACTTTCTTCTTTCTTTCTTTCTTTTCTTTCTTTTTTTTTTTTTTTTGGTGGAACTGGATATTGAACTCAGGCCCTTGCACTTGCCAGGCAAGTGCTTTTTCTACTGAGCTATCTCCCCAGCCCCTTCAGATTGTTTTCTACTCCACACACAAAACATTCAACTAAAAGCACTTCATATATGTGGAAGCAGAAGGTTCCGTGACTCCTGCCCAAAGGGCCATAACTACTTCCTATCAGGGACTAATAGGGAAGGAAGAGGAGGTGTGAACAGGTGGAGGGAGAAGGGAGAAGGGGCAGGTGAAAGAGCGTAGTAGGGAGGGGTTAAAGGAGGATTTAAAATGCGCACATTAATGTTTGGTGGATTTAACCTATTTAGATAGAAATCTGTTCTATTTTACTGTCCAGACAGAAAAAGAAGTATATTTTGCTTTTTAAACCAATTCCAGTGTAAGTGAAGGAATTTTTGAGCACATGAAGTTTATATAACTGAACCGCAGTCTGGACATCATCACGTCAGGCATGGTGATGCACACCTACAATCCCAGCTCTTGGGAGGCTGAGACAGTTCCAAGCCATTGCAGCATAGAGCTCAAGGCCTGTCCAAGCAGCATAGTTTGTAGTTTCCAAAAACTACTTTCTCTAAATACCAAAAGAAACAAAAAAAGAAAATAGTATCACCACAAATATTCTGTTCTTTTGGAAAAGACAATATCATTGATATCTCAGATGGTTTAACATCCACAATATCACAAATTACTTTTTATACATACACTTTTTTGGAACTGGTTATTTGAATTTGGGAGGCCTGATTTTTTAAAATTCTTCATATATTCCAGGTAGAGTGCCTTTGTTAGAGGGACAGTTGGCTATAATTGTTTCCCAGTTTGTGTGTGTGTGTGTGTGTGTGTGTGTGTGTGTGTGTGTTTTTTACTCTTAGAGATTTGCTTCGAAGTGCAGAAACTTTGCAAAAAGATGAGATTCCATTTGTTGATACTTTCAAATATTTCTTATGCAGTTTGTTTTTGGCTCATGAACTCTCTACCTACCACTATGTCCTTACCTACATTTTCCTCCAGAAGATTGTTTCTGTTTTAATATTTAAATCTTTGATCTCTTTTGACTGTAGCTTTGTACATAGCGATAGGCCTAGGTCTTGCTTCTTGGACTTATGACTAAGATCAAGTGTACTATCTGTTCTTGTCATTTTAGCAAAACAAATTTTGAAAACTCTACAAACCTAAGACTTTAGAGTGATTAAGTAGTACTGCTAAGTTGCATGACCATCAAACAGAAAATTCACACCAGTTTGTTTCTCACATTCTTGGATCTCAGCAATTTTGTATTTCATTATTTAGAACAAGTTATTTGCTTAATACAGAAGTTGTGAAGGTGAGAGGAAGCAGAAAAAAATGAAAAAGAGAAAATTCTCAACCAGACTCAGGTGGAGTGGGAAAAGATAAAACAAATCTAAAAGACAGGTCAGTATTAAAACAATGCACTATAATATACTCTGGTAAGTCACAATAATTATCAAAATACTTAGACGTTTAGAGCTTATTTCACAGTCACAGATAAAATTTATCAAAATAATTCCTAAAAGGGCCACGCAGATAGCTCAGCAGATTAAAGTGCCTGCTTAGGCAGAGCACAGGGGCTGGATGGTTCCATCCTCAGTATTCCCTGTTGGCCCTGCACCCAGGGCATGTTAAGACTATGACTGATACTGGGCATGGAGTGGCATGTGCCTGTAATCCCAGCACTTGGGGAGGCTGAAAACAGGAGTATTACTACAAGTCCAATCTGTGTAGTGAGACCCTGTAGACCCTGTACCAAATACATAAATTATACATATAATATATATTATATATTTTATATATAATAATCCATATTTAGGAAATTCATATTTAGGATATATATTATATATAAAATATATATGTAATATATATATATTTCCTAAATATGGATTAGTTTTAAGGGGTTAATTAGAAGAGATTTCTTGTCATATTTTTCTCTCCTTTCTTCCAAACTTCCTGTCATTCTCCTCCTCCACCCTCCCTCTCCCTTTGCTTCTTTCCTTACTTGATTTTATTAATTTATGATATGAAATTTATTTGGGAAAAATAAAATGTTCAGCATATTTCTGTTATGTTGATGAGCTTCTATGAATATATGAGAATTATTTATAGTAACTACATTACAATAAGATATATGTAAAAGTCAACCTTTCCATAACATAATTTCACTTGCTGATTTCATATGTTCCAAAACCACAATTAAATTACATTATCATTTTGGTAAAACATATACATGACTTCCAAAGTATGCAGAATTTCTGAGAAACTTTGAAGATTTGTAAACACATTTTCTTTTTTTTTTTCAGAACCAGGGATTGAACTCAGCCACTTGCGCTTGCCAGGGAAGCGCTTATTCTACTGAGCCATCTCCCCAACCCTGTAAACACATTTTCATTTGTTTTTAAGAAATGAAAAGTGGGGGCTGGGGAGAGGGCTCAGTAGAACAACTGCTTCTCTGGCAAGCACAAGGCCTGAGTTCAATCCCCAGTTCCGCAAAAAAAGAAAAAAAAGTACTTTAATATAAAGAATCAAATGTTAAGCATTCAATTCATTATTTTTGCTCTAGAAATTCACTTCGTAAGATTTGATAGCAACATGGCAGAATAATGACACAGACTAAACTCCTTTCATTATAACTATGAATGAGTTTATTGTTTAGAAGATACCTTTGGTAGCTATAATAGAATTTTGTCTAAGTAATTTAGAAAAAAAAGCAAATAGCAAGTGAAAAGTATTCTTATTTTTTTTTTTAAGCAGCAGATTTAGATTTAAAATGCAGGAGACAGTTGTTTTCTGGTTTGCTGCTCTGGCATTGACCATGTTTCTGTGACACAGACAGACACTCCAGAGTCCTACAATCACACACTGAGGAAGCCCTTGTCTTAGCAACTATCTGTGAGCAGTGAGTACGAAGAGCCTCATTAAATTATTCAATGAACAAGCATGCTAATATTTGTAGAAAGATGATGTTTGCTTTATATTTTTGTTCATAATGTAGCGTCAAAAATTATCTTGAAACAAGATGCAAGTTTGCCACCATATACAGAATCATATCCCAAGTCAGAATTCAACAACACTGGATTAAACATTAGTATTCATCTGAAATATTCATAGTGTCACCTACTGAAATTTAGTTTCCTTCATATCAAGGAAAATGCATTAAAGGTTTAAGTTGAAACTTGCTTTTGTTTCATATTATAGATAGTGAAGTTCTATATAAATGTTATAGGCAGTCAGACAGAGTAAGACCCTCAAAGCAGTCAGTACAGAACAAAAAAGAGAACATATCAAAACTGTGGCTGGAGGTGCACCTAAAGATTGCAGTCACAGTGACCATACTGACATGCTTCCATAAAAGAGAAATAGAAATTTGAGATTATTGGTACCGCCCTTTTGTGATTTCCCATATAAATAAACCATTATGTCATTGGGGATAGACCATCCTCCCTAATCACTAAAACTAAGACTATGATTAAGGATAAGATTATGACTATAGATAATTTACCTAGGATAAAGGCATCATCCATATGACCTTGCAGTTTTTGGATTAATATTAGATAAGAATTGGCTATTCTTGTAATCTTACAGGTTGATAATAGTTTTGATATAGATAGCTAGAGAGAGAAAGAGAGAGAGACAGGGATAGAGAGAGTTAGAGATATATAATATCCACCTTATGATTTGTTTCATAAAAATTTCTCACAGTGGGCTCATTGACAGCACATTTGGGACCTCTCTTGTCTCTCAAGATCTATTCCTATTCCTCATTCCTGTTCCCCAATAAAATTTCCTTCTCTTAACTTCTGTTGTACCTTAGAATTCATTTTGGGCTTTGGGGAGGATGAAACAGGGTATCTGACATCTAGCAGGTTGGGGTAACACATTTCCTCCTTGTATCAATAGCATCTCTCCGGCCTTTCATATTGCCTCAGTATCTCTGCCGCACTGTACAGGAAGCTGTAACAATGTGCATGTGTGTACATGTAGACACACACACTTGGTATTTTATCTTAAAAATTAGAGACTTTTCAGACCAAGGATTTAACTCAGGGCTTCATGCACTCTAGGCAAGTGTTCTACAACTGAGGAACATTGCCTGCCCTGATATCCTTTTCTGTGTGCATTGCTGTACTAATTCACACATAATTTTTATGCAGATTAAATGTATTCATCCATATTTTCATTTGGAAAATAAATATAAATTAATTTTAGTTTCACTATTTCTAAAATTCTATCCCATAAGACAGTAAATGTTTCTATCAATGCAACAAAGAAAACAATATTCATTGAGCGCAGTTATCATAAGAGATAAACAAATATTTTCAGGAAAAGGATTAGTGTAATGAACCTGAAGTTATAGTTCACATATGACAAGAATGCAGGTATTTCATGGGAATTAGTCTCAAAATACTGTAGCTTTCTTGGCATTAATTTTAAATAGATGAGTTAAGGATCTCCCATTTGCCTTTATATTGATTTTCTATATCACTAGTATCTATAGATACTTCTACATTAAACTGCCAATTAAATGTCTTACATTTAATTCTTTTGTGAATTAAGGCAAGACTTAAACAATATGAAGGGTTTTTTTAAATACCCTCATATTTAGATGAAGCAATTTATACTTAGAAGAATAAAAACTTCAAAATTGATTGTCATGTCTCCTTTCCCTTTAGGATCTTCACAAAAGCTTGGCTAAGGACGACTGCTAGGCTTAAGTAAAGGTGTCATACACTGGCTCAACAGCATACAATGATGTGTGAGTTTCTGGGAAGAACGTTAAAAGGCATTTGTCTTTCATACTTATTCATGCTAAAATGTGAATCTTATCTAGATAAAAAGAAAATATTTGTAGTAAACTGAAAATAATTTGGTTCTGGGGTTATAAAGCTTTGTAAGTTTAAAATATATATATGAATAATTCAATGGCTGAGAAGATAGCTCAGCAGCCTAACTGCCTGCCTGGTACACACAAGGACCCAGGTTCAATCCCGGGTACTGCATGCCATGCCAGCCTAGGGTGTGGCTGTGCCAGTCACTGAAACGAGGAGGGGAGGCTGCATGTATAATCCTAGGACTGGAGAGGCTGAGGCAGGAGAATCACTACAAGTTTGAGACCCTGTACCAGATAAATAAATAAATAAATATTTTTAAAAAAGAATTCAGAAAGTATTTACTAATATCTTCCTACTTAAAATTACTAAGAATGTTATGTGAATCATCCAATTTATAAAATAGCAATGGTATTTGTGGTTTTGTGTTATTTCCCTATGCACAAATGGCATGATTAAGATTTATATTCATTTGTATCCAGGTGTGGCAAATGCAACAATTCCAGCACCATGGGAGGCTGAGTCAGGACAATCACAAGTTTAAGCCCATACTAGCCAACTTAGCAAGTCAGAGAGACTATCTCAAAGTAAAGTGTAAAAAGTGCTGAGAATTTGCATCACATGAAGGTCCTGGTTCAATCATTTTATATATATATATATATATATATATATATATATATATATAATTTGTAATTTCACTGCATATAGAAATAACCTTCAGGATATGAGACTAATATATAGTAGGAACACAGACAATGATGTAGACATCTATGCCTTTTAGTAGTATTTAATTGAATGCAAGTAGTGAATAAAGTGTAACATAATTTGTCTTTATTAATATTCTGTGCAAATGATCATAGGAAGAAAGTAAAATATTCTATTTTATAAAGGAAAAGTAATGCTATAGTGCTTCTGGTAATCTGAGAATTTTTGTCAGGGTCTTGGGTTCTGCTCTACTATGGTTCATATTTTCTAGGAGCTCTACTATGGTTCATATTTTCTAGGAGAGATCTAAGCCCATTCAGACAAATAGAAAAAACAACTTGTTCTAAAGTTTAAAGCATAAAAAGTCTTTGGTAAAATAAATGGCTGTCAATACATTTCTAAACATGGATATGAAGCCTTTCCTATAGGGTGAAACTGAGGGAAACTCCTCCCACCGAGCCCTGGAGACCTTGGCTGACTCTGCTGCCCAACAGGTGCAGACGGCAAGGCAGGGACCTGAAAGCCATGTGAGTGTCACGGTCACTGCTGTGCAGGTTTTCTTGCCAGGCCCTTCACAGAGCTGAACACACGTACATTATCTATGACAAAACTAGTAATACCTCCTCCTTCTTGGTGTAGGCTATTTTTCTACTCATTTTAGGAGACAATTTGATAACACAATTATGCTTCCGCTTGGCTTTCACTAATCTCGTATATAGAGAACCCCTTTCAAATTCATTTCTGAACTACGGTTGAGTCCCTGTGACACAGCTAAAATAAGAGGAATGTTTCTCTTTCCTCATTCAGCAACATGTTCCCAAATCAAATGTTAATTTAGAATCATGATTAACCATTATGATCTACAAAGAAATCAGTCAGGCCTCTGCCTTTTGAAAAGTCAGTTGTAGTATCTTTCTCTAAAATCTATCCATACAAATGTATTTGATAGACAGGTGAAGCAGTTGAGCAGTAATTATGCTGTATAATCACACCTCATCCATGTTTTCATTTCTCTTCCTTACATGCATGTGCGGTAATAGGCTTAGTATTAATGAGTTCCCCCAAAGACTCTGGCACAATCCACATAAAGCAGAGATGGCAAGAATGAAATGGAATTTAAAAGGTTAAAGAGAGGATTCTCTGTCTCTTCTGGTTGCAAGCTAATGTGAGGTTTTTGAAGAGCTCTACATGGAGAGAGATCCTGTACAGCATCCTTTGTTAAATCATTTCACAGGTTTTTAAGGAAAATGATCAGGGAAAAATGACACACCATTCTTCTTAAGTGTGTCCTATTCTGGATAAAGCACTAATTCACTACAATATAAACATTCACAGTTTCACAGGGTAAATATTCTCTGAAATAAATATAAAGATTGTTGCTTGGTTTCATGCTATGATATATTGGTTAGGATTTGGAGTACTTGGCACAGATGCACTATTAGAAAAATATTTCATCTTATTCTTGTTTGAATTTTAAAGGCATTTTTGTGGTATACATAACATGCATAATCATTATGGAACATTTTATTAATTCAGATATGTACAGTTAAGGGGTATAAATCATTCATAATTCCACCTAACCAGATATATATTCAACCCTATCACACATACATTCCAGTAGATAGTAGGTGAATAGAAAGGATTCATATAATCAGCAGAGAGCACAGAGTTAATTTCTTTCCTACTGTCCTTATAAATTCATCCAGATGAGACTATTTTGATTCAGACATCTAGAGAAAAATATGGACTGCTCCATTACTCTTGGTATTGGTAATAGGATGTGCTATAATCAATTTGATTCACCAGTCTTAAGTCATTAAGATGCCTCGTCTCATATTATTATCAAAAACTCTACCTTTGATTTAAAATTTCTTCATCCAACTCCTCCACCTGTTCAAAAGTGCTGTCAGGGTAGAGGTGTGCTGTCTGCTTTCTCTTGTACCAACTATCCCTCTACCTCACTGGTGTTAGAGGAAGTCTATATATTAGAAGGCCCCCAAGTAGGAATTTTCTGACTCCATTGTTCTAATGAAGCTTTACATCATCTGGGGCTTACAGATGCTAAAAGCTGCCTTTGGATCTCATGGGCACTGAGTTTACTGAAGCAGCCCCCACTGTTTCTTTGATCTGGAAAGTAATTCCAATCTGGTTGTCCTTGACTTTGCGATCATCACCCTATGTGACAACTCTGGTGCAGAAGGGAAAACAAATGACACTAGCTCTCTGTCTTGGCACCTGTGTTTAGACTGTCAGAAATACATGCACACTTTTTGTTCCCAGTCTCAACATAGACCCCTTTCTTGCTCCTATTTTGGCTGCTTACTGAGCCTATCTCCTACCTTTTGATTCCTCTTGGAATAAATGATTAGTATAGCATGTCCTCTTTGCTGCAGCACACAAATACTAAGCCCCTCCATGTGATTCCAATGATGTCTCGGTCACAGTAGATCTCTCTAGGTATGCAGAAGGGGCTTAACAATATTCTAACCTGTTTTACATGATTGCCCTTGACATAGTGCTGGTTGGTAGACAATTTCTATCTTTATCTTATTCTTTATCTTGGACTATCATCTAAAACCCTAACTTTGCATCTCAATTATCTATCCTGATTTATTACAACAAAAAGACAACAAGAACATGAACAACACCACACACACACACACACACACACACACACACACATTAAAGTCTTTGTCTTTGAGCCAATCACACCTGTTTTCTACCTTAGTTATCTCAGCCTTCATTAACAATGAGAGACAATGACTAACGCTGATAGCTATAAAAGTATAATTATAAATGTTATATTTGAACTTACTTGTTTGGCTTAGGATTTTCAGATCATTAAATATTTTTTAATGATCATATAAGATAAATACAGCATATCCTTCATTACTGCATGGAGTATGTATATATTTGCTAATATTTTGTTACATCATTGCACATCATTGCAATTCTTCTGTAAATACATTAACTGAACAGAATTGCTGAGGCAAAAATTGATTAATTCAGAACACTTAGTACATCGTGAAAATGTATACAATAAAAACAATATCCCTGCATAATATATTTTTGATATCATAAAAGTCTGACTACTTATCTACTATTAGACGCTCTTCATAATTAAGTAGAAGCACATATTTGATAAATAATGAAATAAATGCATGATGATCTTTGCTTTCCTTTTTTTCTTTCCTAATAAAATATGCCAAAAGATTGTTGGAAATATTTTTGGACCTGGGAATTAGCAGAGCTATTTCAATATTAGGTGAGAAAAAGATACAACTTATCTTCAAAAACAGGGAACCCAATGACATAATTACACTGACCATTCTCTTTTTAAATAGAAAAAAAATGACTAATGAGCAGCAGCGTCTGTCTATTGTGGTGGTTCATTATCAGATACGTACATAGAGCTGCTCTAATTTAGGAAATGCATCTAGTGGATGAGTGTTAATAAACTTCTATTTAAATAGAATAAATCAAAATTCTTGCTTCTCTTTAGCCTATTATATCTTAATTAAATTCTGAAGCACAGGCAGTAACTACAGTGTTATATAGTTGGCAAAATCAATCACCACAGAGTATAAGTCAGCCGGTTCCTTATGTAGCAGAAAGCACATGGCAGTTAATCAGTTCTGATAATAGAAGTTTCACACAGGTCAAAAGAAAACGACATGCGGTTCTCATCCGTAGTGTTTCAGAGAGATGCTATTATAGAGAATATGCTAAGTTTATCAAGGTTGCACAGACTCACTAATACCTGCTTAAGGTATCAGGCGTCTTCCGGAATAAGAACATCCACTTATTTGTTGAAAGATTTCCTCTCTCCTCTTTCTCTCTCTGTCTCTTTCTCTTTTCCCTTTCTCTCTCTCTCTCACATGCACAATCTAGTCTCAAAAACATCATGAATATCCAACAAAATAAAGAAAATTATTCACCCTTACAACATTGGACCAACCTTATAAAGTAGTGGTAATTTTCCTAATTTTAGGAGTGCAATGTGATTTGTTGTATTTTTTATTTTTTTAATCCTTTTTAAATCATCTGCAGTTCCATAACTCACATCAATGACTTCAGCCTGAAAGAGAATAAAAACCCAAAAACAAAAGTGTTAGAAGAATTAAAACCAGTTATGAATTTCATATGATAAAATTAATTTCAGTTATTGAAATCTTAAACAGGGAGCTAATTCTAATTTTTACCCTGTCACAATGAGGATAAACAAGACTTTTCTATTTCTATCAATGCACAATTCTGTTCACAGAGAAAAAAATGTTGGTCATTTTTAGTTTGTTCTTCACCTCCTAAGCAAATTACAAACCTAATATATTCCCCTAAGTGACCATAAAGTTTCATTGATTTTTGTTCAAATTTCTGGAATTTGAGTTATTTCATAAACCACAGCAAGATTTTTTTTTAAATTCACCAACAATCACATCATTCTCAGGCTATAAAATAATCCAACATTTCTTCATCATGTCATTTTTCAGAGGTGTTCAGTTTACTCTCATGGCCAGCTGTAAATGAAAACTCCTTGGTTGTGTAAGACACAACCTAAACAAACAGAAAAATAGTTCTGGCATTCTGACCTTAATGTCCCAAATTACCACGTCCGTCATAATTTCCATCACCCCTACCTATAGTTATTTTATGTACTACATCAATATTGCTGATTTTAAAAATTTTTCTTCGGCTAATGTAAAAAGTTCATGACTTTCTATATATTCCAACAATAATCCTCTGGTGTAATTATCCTCCACCTTGATAAATCCTAGACTACAGGCTCCATCAAATACACAGTCCTATCCTCTAAGGAATACTTCCAGCTATATCTTCAGTAATTTCTGCAGTTAAAATAATAGTTGCTATGTGTTCCAGAGATGCTAACACAGCATATGCTGCCTGACATTACAGCACATGTCCATACATGTCACTAGAAGGAATTAGTGGGAGCAAAGGGTGACAGAAAAGAAGATAGAAAAGCCAGGCCTCTAAAGTTTCATTCTTCTCAACTGGTTTTATAGAACAGGCAGATGAGGAAGATTCATTTAAAGGAAAAATTCTGCTTCTAGAAAAGCATATGGACACCACTGAGGGAACTATAAATCTATGCACTGATGAAAATATTTCTTAAATGAAATATTTCTTCAGCCATCATATTCATTTGTATCTGGAAAAAAACCCTGGGAATAGATTAAGCCCCATTTCAAATTTTGTCTATCTGATGAACTTTATTTCTGAGTTGTCCAAAAATATACAACCTCTCTCATGGTGAGCCATAGTCAGCTTTCTCCTCCTTAGGGCTCTCCTGCAACAGCTTCTGCATGTAGATAGATGCTAATTTTATTTTCCAACACAGAAACATTTCTCAGTGCGAGGTCCATTATACATTCAGTTTTATATAGGTATCTGGCATACTCTGTTAGATTATGGCTCTTGAATAAAATAAATTAAATAAATACGCATATGAAATATCTTTCAAAAGTGAAGCTAAATACTTTCAAGCAGATTTTCCAAAAAAACTTAAACTTTAAAAATGCTTCTGCCAGAATATTTTTTCATTATAATTTTCTCCTATTAAAATGTGATTAAATCAGTGCCTTTAATACAATTTTCAGTTTTCTGATGCCATTACCATATAAATAACTGTTGATCTATGATGTTAATATCCTGATTAAATAAATGATCCCATAATATTAATAGTTACTTTGCAAAAATGGAAGATTTCATATTTTTCACTTCAAATTTCTGAGCTGCACACTAATTATTTGTGATTTGATGGCAGCACCTTAAAAGAGGGCTATTACTCAATTGGTTGCATTAATGAACATATTTTTCATATTTAAAGAGGTTGAGGAAAAAAACTTTGCTGTTTTGAGAGGATCAAAGCCAGTTAATGCCTTTTCATTTGTATGTATTCCTTTTCATTTATTTATATACATGTCTTTCAATATATATTTATATATATATGAAATGTATAGCAATTAAAAATATTAATTCCGCAGAAGCAATTATACTATTGAAAGGTGTCATTAATTGCACTTAACAATAGCAATTTTATTTAAAAAGCTCTCCAAGTCATGTTTTATAAATAGCACAGATCAGTAGATAAAAGTGCTGCAGTATGTAAAAGATTTTCTTTTCCACAAAAATATTTCTCAGTATAGACATTGTTACAGCAATCTACCTTGGCTTTTGCATTTTGAGGCTATGCATTAAAAATTGATAATTACAAAAGTCTTAATGTTCTAACGGTTTCACAGGCAGCAATAAAACTGTATTTGTTGCCACGAAATGATGCCTCTTAACCAGGTTCTTTCTGAAAGTTGTTCCCATTTACTTTCAATCAAAGGGAAAATCAGAACTGAGAGAAAGTGCATTGAATTTTTCTGAGGCACAAATCTATATCCAGTGAGATGATAAAATGCCAAGCCATTTCCTTCCACATATCCTCATTTCTATCAAAACCCTCTTCTGGTTGCATTTTTCTGTCACAAAATCATCCATTCAGTCCACGGGGGTACTATATTCAAATGTGTACAAATAGTATCAATGAAGTCACATGTTATGGGTCTCTGCTATGACGAGGACCCTAAGCATTCACTGAGATATCACTCTGTGTGCACCCCAGACATTCAAGACACATGAAAAAAACTGTGACATTAAGACACAGAGGAAAATGGTACTTGGTTCTTCCTGTGGTCCAATGTTTTCATTACATGTCAATATGAAAAAAGCCATCATATTAACTTTTTATTTAGAGTAATGTATACATTAAGTTTTGAACTAGGAGCTAGGAACTTCAAAACAGCAATAATTACAAATAGAACACAATATTTATTCTATAGAAAAATCAATCAAGGTATGGGATGATGTCAGAACATGGTAGGCTACATTGATAAGAGAAGCACTAGTGAACTTTAGAAGATTAATGTTCAAATACAGTTACCTTCTGTCTAGGGTAAAATGTTAATAGAAGGAAAAGCACAGTTATAACACAAGCAGGGATCACCATAGGGATGGGAAATATGCAAAATTCTGGACCCTTACTGTTCATTAAAAAGCATTTCTGTTTCCTTCTGAGACAGGAACTGAAAAGCCATTTATCTATCAACCATGACTGTTTACCTGGGTCTAATATTGGTGTCCAATATTGATAACTAGTAGCAGAACAAAGCTTGCCCTTCCTTTCATATACCTGTTGCTACTGTCATCCTTGGCTCAAATTGCTTTTCTGTTGTACACTGGAGTGTGTGAATCATTTAGGGAGTGTCTCTCTAGGAGCTGGTGACACCATCCTTTAGCCTTGGTTTTACAGATCTCATTCCCTTCAGGGCAGAGGACATCTAGATAAAAGGGTTACAGGAGAATTTGCTAGACCCAGAGGCCAGCAGCCATTGTTGTCCTAACCTGTGATCCCATAGAATCCACATGATCGAGAGCAACATAGAGACAGTCTTTTCCTGGAAATGAAACCATGGTCCTTCAGCCACAGAAATTCCGGAATTAAAGACATGAAGAATGAGATAACAATGAGCCAGCCCATAGCCTGCAGCTAATCTTTAACAATAGCCTTCTCCTTCTGTGTGTGACAATGTTCCCCTTCTACACACCTAACCTGGTTTCCTTTACTATCTTCCCTATAACTGTCCAAGGAAGTTTTTTTTTTCCTTCCTGTAGATTTGTCCTTTAGTTCTAATTTCAATTACTAAAGCAGGGGTTCACGCTATACAGTGACAGAATCATCAACCAGACAAGGCAATTAACAAAGACTAACAACCAGAACATTAAAAATGACATTCTATGGGCTGAGGAGATAGATGGCAGTCTAAGCACCTGCCTGGCAAGCGCAAGGACCCTTATTAGATCGCTTGCATCACATGTCTTGCTGGCCTCACAATTCCTTCACGTGGTTGCACACCCTTGTAATCCTAAGACTGGGAAGGCTGAGACAGAAGGAAGTGAGCCCCTGTACCAATGAATAAATAAATAGGTATCTTTAAAAAAATTAAATGGCATTCTATACACCAGTGGCTCTACATTTTGTTGTTGTTCTGTTTTGTTTTATTTTTAATTTAAGTGTCATACACCATAGAAATTTTTAAATAAAAACTGTGGAAATCAACTTCCTTCATTTTGCTCTTCTTTTTTTTTTTGAATTGGGGTTTGAACTCAGGCCCTTGAGCTTGCCAGGCAAGCACTTATTCTACTGAGCTAACTCCCCGGCCC
>NDGM010426781.1:0-12687 GCA_002564305.1 Octomys mimax | reverse complement strand
AAGAAGAAGAAGAAGAAGAAGAAGAAGAAGAAGAAGAAGAAGAAGAAGAAGAAGAAGAAGCGATTCTGTCTGTAGGCACCTGTACTGGCGTCTCTTCTGACTCCCTTCCGCATTGCCAGCTTCTTTGCCTATTTGGCAAACTGACAGATAAACCACTAACTAAGGATTTTTGCTAACAATCTGTACAAACATACTTTGAATAACCTAAATTACTTAAGAGAAATAAACACACATCCTTCCTAACACAGTTTTTCACAGTGGGACTAAGTAGTATGTTTGGAAGTGGGTAGAAATAAGCTGAGAGTTCGCAGGCCCCGGACATCTCAGCACTCTGACCTGAGGGCCGCGCTCTCCATCCGTTTTCCGGCTGCGCCTGGCTCCTCCTGCGCCGCGCCTCACTCACGGATCGTAAAAACTGCCAAGGCACATACTTGGCCTCGGCGAGCTTCCCTTGCACACTCCCCTGCACTCACGAATCCACACAGAATTACTCCGCAGTCGTCAGCCCACAAGATGTGGCGGCCAAGCAGCACAGAGCCGTCGTGCCAGGGAGGACCGGAACGAAATGCACGACGTTTAGGTGCGGCCAGCCCTTGTCGTATGCCTTTCATGAGCACGGTAGCATCCGAATCTGAGAGCTGAACGTCACTATGATACAAAACAAGAACCAAAAAGCAAGAACTGGCACGGTGTCCGAATAGGGACTGGATTAACCAGCAGCACTATCCCCGGAGCTAATCTGAGCAAGTCCTTTTCTTCCTGCTCCCTCCCTCTTTTTCTTTCATCCTTTTTTTTCTTCTTCCTTTTCTCTTCCTTCCTTTTTCTTCTTTTAGTTCTTTGTATTTTTAGAAAATAATGTTAAAATACTCCAGCCATACAGGTTTTTCTTTGTTCAATAACTAAAATACTTATCACATCGATGTATACTTTAAGCCTGTGCTGCTGATCTTATTCCTCAGGTAATCTTTTCCTTAATCCTACCACAATCTGCACAACACCCATGGAAGTGATCAGAAATGATCCCAAATGTCATACAATGGCAGCAGATGACCCACAATAGCCTGGTACCCCAACTAATCTGCGTGTCAGCTTTGCTAGCTAAAGGATGCCCAGGAAGCTGCGCAGCTCCACCTCGAATTGTGGGAGACTAGCTCCCAGCCGTGTGTCTCCGTTCTGAAAGCCAGCTGCACCCACGTGGACAGGGAACACTCCGGCCTCCAGGGCCCGGGTGGAGCAAAGCTGAGGAGGGAGGGAGGCTTCTCCCGCTGGGTCCGCAGCTGGAATTCTTCGCTGCCGGTGACCTGGGCTGCCTCCCCCTCCCGCCATCCTCACTTGGTGGTTTTCCTGGGCCCTAGAGTGAAATAAGCAAGTGTCCACTCCAGGCTCCACTGTGGGCTCAGAGTGCATGGTGTCGCTGGCTGCTCAAGTTCCAGCTCTTGGGCTGTATACATCGACTTGGAACTTGGTTTGAACCAATTACATAGCAAGTCTCATCTATCTATCGATCTATCACCTGTCGATCTATCTACTGATCGATCTCTCAGGCATGAGAATGTTTAAAAGAAAAGCTTGCTAGCCTAAAGGGCAAATTGTGACAAGTTCCTCGCAAACCTTCCCCCTCGCTGCTTGCGCTCATCCCATCTCCTCCGGCCTCCTGATAGCTTCAGGGTGTTCCTTTCCATGAATGTCCTTACCAGGCGGTGAGATTAAAAATAGGCAGAGTGTGGCTGTCCAGGGCATCCAAGGGGCAGTGCGATGCTGTGTCCTCAGCCCCAGTGCCCTGGATCCAGCGCTGCATGGCCTCTGATTCCTCCAAAAGGTGAAAATAAAATGGCCCCAAGGTGGAACTGTGAATGGGCTCAGGCCAACACGACGGCCACAGGGGGACAACTGCACACTCAGAAAGGGTCCTCCAAAGCCTGGCTAAGTATGTTCGAAGGAAGGGAAAGAATTTGAAACAGCATAACCACAGTGTGTACTTTACTGTGATAAAACTTTAAACTAAAATATCCACTGCAATGCTGCATCACAGCCCGGGCCTTCCTGTCTTCCTCCTGGCTCTGTTCTGACTCACAGGCCGGGGCTAGCAGTCACTGTGCTATCTAGGAGCACTCACGAGTCACCGACGCATGTGGAATAAGCCAGCCAATCTTGCTCACGTGAGCAAGGCCCCCAAAGAGACATTTAGAGAAGGACATATGTGAAATGCTTGAAACCACACAGAAGATTGTTTTCTGCCTCTCTACATCGTGCTGAAAACACGATCCTCCAGAAGAAAGTGTCAGCAGCACTTTAAAACTAGAAAATAACTGGCCCCATGTCAGCTTGACTAAGCCGCAATGTGCTGCACTCAGCAGCCCCTTTAGCCTGCTACCCAGGGGACTGGGACGGTGCTGCCGTTCAGAACTGCCCCCGGCACACTGCTGCAGCAAACCTCTTATTAGCATTCCTGTATTCCTGGAACTCTGGTAAAAATTATTTTTATGCCTCTCCGCAAATATGGAAAACACAAAATGTTGGGTTTTATTTGCCAGTTTCTTCTACGTGACAATAATTTATACTGGTTTTAGCAATTATTTTCTAACTAGAACTTCAGAAATAATTGACATGCAATGTCTAGTTGAAATTGTCATGTTCACATTAAGTAATCGCTCCTTAAATATAGTGAGAATGTTTTTAAAAGAGCTAACAAGTGTTACAGAGTCACTGCACATCTGCATGTCCATTCAGGCATCAGCATGATGCTCACAGCATGGCTAGTGGGAGCCTGGGTGTCCCGTGTTTTTCTTTATAAGTAAGACCTAATGGTACAAAGAGAATTCGCATTTGGCTTAAGAGGACTGCATTTTCAGGAAGGAGCTGCTGACTGGGGACACAGCAGAGCTGTCCTGAGGGTGCAGCCCAGCGTGCCCAGTGCTAAGTGGAGGGCTCAGCAGAAAGCCTCGGGTCTTGTTTTGTTGACACGAAGACAGCCATAAAGTTGTGAAAGTTGTGCAGGCTGTTAGAGACCTTTCAGAGAACACTGTGGCATCTATGGCATCACCAGAAATGAAGCCATGTTATAAGGTAAACCTGTAACATTCAAAACATTTTTGAAAGAATTCGAGTTGGGACGAGTACAGGCTCCACCTCTTCATTTCTTTTCAAAACAAGAACAAGCTTTACATCTCTTTCGTGAGATGCCAAGCAGTGTCCATTCCGACACTGGCCTCCTACGGGAGACTGCCCCTTTGTGGTCACCTGTCCCTCTTAGGAATGCAGCGCAGCACCAGGGTGCTGGAAGGTCAAGCCAGGCTCCAGGGCGGCTCACCCACTAGCTGGGCCCCATCCTGTATGGTGCTGTATCTGAGCAGCCCTGGAAAGCCGAGAATGCCCGCAGCAAGTATAGATCACCTCGGGGTCAGCTTCCCGCAGGAGTTCACCCTCCTTCAATATTCATTTCTTAAGCCATATTTAAGAACTGCACTAATTGTAAATAATTTTTTAAAATTTTCATTAAGTATAAGTAAAATTATTTCAGGTATCATATAAAGCATTTTCTTTGTAAATCTACAATTAGTAAAGTAAGGAATTATTTAAAGTTATCTTATCCCATTTCTGTACACAAGATGTCAGGATTTTAAATGATCTTCATGTCATGTATGTGGCAGGTTAGACAACTGACCCAGCACAAAGCCTGTTGGGAGTGAATGATTGCGCTGGGGCTGTGGGGTGGGGGGGAGGAAGAAGGCAGCTTTGTGTTCATCTAGCACACTATATATTTAATCGGCAAGTTATTCAGGCTGTGTTTTCCAACATCTGGACATTATATTCCGGGAAAACTATGATTTAACACACTGGGAGGAGGCTTGTGGACACTGTTTTAGATCTGAATGTCCCCCACAATGCTCATGTTTTAGAAGTGGACATTTGAGAAGAGATGGGGCCAGGGGCATGCGAAGTTCATCAGTGACTTACTTATGGGTGAGCTCACATCATACAGGCGGCCAGGAGGTGGGGCCTGGCTGGCGCTGGTGGGTCCAGAGTGGAGCCTAGAAGGTGTCTTCTGATCCCAGCCCTGCCTTTCTCTCTGGATCTTTCATCCCCCACTGCCTCTGACATCACGAGGAAGCAGCTGGCCCCTCAGGAGCATGACTGTGCCAGGGGCTGGGCCGTGAAGCGTGAGCTCCACAACCCTCCCTCCTGGAGTCTGTACACACCCGCTCTTTTGTCCCAGCAGTGAACAGCTAGGGATCACACTGGGGAAGAATCACTGAATCAAACCACATTTTGCTGGTAGGAAAGTTCAGAAAACAGGCTGCTCTCTTAGTGGCGCAGCTGCTGGCTGCAGCGTCCTCCCAGCTCCAGTCCCTGCATGCCCACGAGTGTCTCGTGAGCTTCTGGCTGCCCAAGTGCTAAGTGTTAGAATGCTATCACTGTAAATCTCAGATGTGCCCTGACGGACAGCAGAAATGGAGTCTGAGCCCGGCTCGCGCTCAGGGCCGGAGCTATCCCCCGGCTTCCAGGACATCCTGGGTGCTCCACGCTAGCCCAAGCGCCGTTCCTCTTTCTGTCCTCAGCCTGGATGGCATTTCATAGAACACGGTTAATTCATGCATCTGGAGCCTCCCAAGTGCTTCCTCTGGTCTCTCTGCGTCCCCCAGCTTGCCCTCATTTCTCTTTCCTCTTTGGTTTCTCTTCCTTTTCTTACTGCTATGTTTGGTCATTTTGTGTCTCTTGGGTCCTGGTTACTTTCGTTTCTGGCTTTTCCCAAGGAAAGCACCACAGCAAAGGCTTCTCTGCAACTGTGGGTGAGACTGTCACACTCTCTTTTTCAGTTGTGCTCCCCTGGTATTCTTCAAAGGCAGAACTTTGTTTTTTCTACAAATGCTCTCCATTCTCGTGGGTACGCCCAGATCATTTTGACTACGTGAAGCACTGGGGAGGCTTCCCGATGCATGAATTAACCATGTTCTACTTAAAGGCCATCCCGGTGACTGATGAGGTATGGAGGAAAGCAAGTTGTTTGTTCTGCCTTTTAAGCCGATAGCAATAATTCCTGTACTTACATACACTTTTTATTTTATTCTCAATATTTTTGAATCAACCTGGACTATGATTAATTTTGTGTACATTTTTCATTCCTATACCTTTTTTTATCTACTTACTTTGTTTTTTCATATGGTTTTATGAGTAAGCATAATCATGGATAACATTTTTAAAATATGGAAATGTGAACTACATCATGAGAAAATGACCTAGAACCTCCATTGTTACTGGTTTTTCTCACCAGCAACCCTAATAGGCAAACCTAACTTATGAATGTGGCTTGGCTTATTGCCTTAAATGTGCCCAGCGAGATGTTTTCCTGGGTGCTTTCTCATTTCTAATCATTTATTGTCATCTTCAGAGTTCCCCAATCTGGACTGAGGCAGGCGGGGCCTTCGTCAGCTTCCTTTGCAGGAGCGCCCTCCCACAATCACCCAGATAAACATCCCAGGGCTCACTTGTTCCTGTCATAGTTTTTAAAGTAATTGCATATTTTAAAAATCCATTTGAATCTCACTGAGATGAAACTGAAGCTATGGAAAAGGAGAAAATAAGAGGAAGAGAACCAATTGCCTGCTGGAAGGTGTTCCTTTGGCACTGTCCTCTTCAGGAGAAAAATGAACAAGAAACGTGGTGTAAAATTTCATCTAAAATACTTTAATTGGGAAAAAGAGCACTGAGTCTCAAAATAAATATAAACGCAGCATCTCTCATGGCTTTGCTTCTTCCCACTGCAAGTCTTTGCTCGCATTTAGCTCTGACCACTAAACATGCATGAGCAGGGGAAAGGGCAAAGCCTCATGGCAGGGCTGAGAGCACTTCTTTTCTTGATCATCTTCATTTCAAATAGATTTTCATTCTTTTAAATAATGTGGAACTATTACTAAATTAGTTCTTAATGTGACTTTATTTTATTGTATTTTATTTTTGAAATGGAAATCAAAATCAGGCCGTCACTTTTGCCAGGCAGGCATTTTGCGGCTGAACTATATCCTATACCCAGTTCCTAATATTTTAAAGTTAATAATAAGTTGTAACATGATGTACATCACAATGCTTATTAGGGTCACAAATACTAGCATAGAGATAGTCATTTCTCCCATTTATTTCATGGAATAAATGCTAGAGCTGGGGGAGTTGAGACTGCTCCCTGCCCCGGAGCTTCCGCCTCTTACTGACTGGGGACAAGACACCACTTCCGGGGACAAGCACCACTTCCGAGGACAAGGCACCACTTCCGGAGACGACACCACTTCCAGGGACAAGACACCACTTCCGGGGACAAGGCACCACTTCCGTGCACAAGGCACCACTTCCGGGGACAAGGCACCACTTCCGGGGACAAGGCACCACTTCCGTGCACAAGGCACCACTTCCGGGGACAAGCACCACTTCCGAGGACAAGGCACCACTTCCGGAGATGACACCAATTCCAGGGACAAGGCACCACTTCCAGGGACAAGACACCACTTCCGGGGACAAGGCACCACTTCCGGAGACAAGGCACAACTTCGGATCCGCTATTTCCTGTTAAATGCTGCACTTTTCCCTGAGGACCTGCTGTCCTGAATTACAGTACAGTAGGTCTGTCTATCAGCCTCATCGTCCTCCATCTTTAATTGAGTTTAGTATAAAGAACCCCAAATCCCTTATATTTGTTGAAGACACAGTTAGTGCCCCTTTAGTTTTCTGATATCCACCCTTAAGGTAGCTGTTTCCTTCAAAGGGCTGGGAATGGGAGGGACAGACTTGTATCAGTGCAGTGTGATATTGCACAACACTAATTTGAATTCAAGAAAGAAGACTATTGTTTCCACAGTTTTATGCAGTTTCAATGAAATTTAAAATTTGTATCTCTTAATGTAGCAACTGTATGCTTCAAAGAAAGGAATTATTATTATTATTTTTTTTTTTTTTTTCAGAGCTGGGGATTGAACTCAGGCCCTTGATCCTGCCAGGAAAGTGCTTATTCCACTGAGCCATCTCCTTGGCCCCAGAGAGGAATTTTTATTTGTAAACTATGCACCATAAAGTTAAAACACACATGCCTGCCAAAAAACTATCTATAAATCTCCTCTTTACCTGTAGTCACAGCCCCTTTCTACTGTTTCTAAAAAGTTTTTACTGTATTTTTTTCTCTATTTTCATAAAGTATCCAGATGACAAAAAAAAAAAAATGAAATTGACTTTCTCATCTGCTAGCATACTACACAGAACAGTAGAAAAGGAAGATTAAAATAATGAAGCAACGTACACCAGCAATGACGTTTCCACTGCAGAGTCACCAAGAGCCGGCAGCAGTCTGTGGCAACCGGGCCTGCACCCTGCCTCGTACAGGAAGAAGACAGAAGAAAAAGCAATGAAAAGTGCATGAGCAGGGGCCACTACAGCAGTTCTTAAAATGGAGAATATCCATTTAACAGGAGTTGGCTTAGTATACTAAATAATGGCAGACAGACGTCATACAACGTAAGCATACTGCTTGTAGACATGTTGAAGAAAACCAACACTAACTCAGGGCTATCACCAAATAAATCCCTTGAAGGCAGCAAGTGAGGTGACCTGGACCACTCGGCCCCTTCTGCATCCCAGGTGACAAGTGAGTGAGCGACAGAGAACAAATCCCAGCATGCACAAGGCAGACAGCTCCGAGGGTCCCTGCGAAGACCTCCAAGGCCCGCCTGCAGGGCGTGCTGACCAGGAAACCAGATAGAAGAAGAGGCGTTGTTTTCAGGTGGGGAGGGATAAAGGGATGCTGGAGGGAGAGGGGAAGGGACGAACAAAAGAATCAAGATGTGTTGCGCATGTGCCGCCCCCACTCAGGGACTGTAGAGGCCATGAAATAAAATGTGCTCATAAAAATAAAAGCAGAAAAAAGAAAAAAATACGAGGTGCTTTTTAGAAATGCATGAGTCAAAGCAGGTGTATTTGAGAAGGTGGGATGCCCAGCTGCTGCCCCCCACCCCCGGCCCTGGCAGGGCGGCCATCAGCAAGTCTGCGAACTCCGTCTGCACCGCCTGCGCGGCCGCGGCCTGCGCTCTCCGCTGGGAAGCTCGGGCGCAGCAGGGGAGCAGGGAGGCCCGAAGGCGGGGCGCTAGTTTTTCTTCCTCTTCCTCTTGCTGCAGTCCTGGAATTGTGTGTGGATCCCGGGTCAGGAGAAAGGCTGAAATCACCTCTGGTTTTCTTTGTAACTTCAGTAACAGAGATTTTACTACTTAATATGTTCCAGAGCATAAGAAAGCTGTAACTTATTCCCAGGTACTTTTGTAGAAATACAAGGACCCTGGTACCAGTATCTGAATTATATGTCGTGCAAAGTAATTCAGTCAGAACTCAACCTGGATAGAAATATCTAAATACATTCAACAATAAGAAAACAATACAAGAAAGGAATTAGTCACCACTAAATAGCTTTGATCACAAAATCATTCATAGATTTTTTTAACAGTACTAAAGAGTGGTGACACTGCCGTCCCACGTCTACGCAGCTCCTGCGGTCGTCCAGGAGACCGCGGGCAGAGCCAGCCGGGCCGCAGAGGCTGCGGCTCGGGTCGTGCCAGAGCTGCCCGGGGCCTGCGCGGCGCCGCCCGCGAGGGAGACTGAGGCAGGGCAGCTTCCCAGAGTGCGGAAAGAGGAGATCCCCGAAATTCGCCCAGAAAGATCTTACCTGCTTGACATCAATATGTCCGACTCAGAGACTCAGTCCAAGTCAGGCGTAAAGCCGGAAAATAACCCTGCAAGTAGAACGCGGCACGTGAAGAAGCAGTGCTCCTGCGCGGCGCCGCCCACTGCCGGGGCTTGGGGCGCCGAGCTCGGCCACGGCCCTTCTTTCTAAATTTAAAGGCAGCATTTCAAGATAACACGCAGGCTGCCACACTTACTCTGTAGCTAAATCTACTCTAAGTAGGTAAATTGATATTAAAACTTTTCTGTCTGAATAGGTCTGCAGAATCGAAGTCTTTGTTTTGTTTGTTTGTTTTTGGCAGTACCCGGGATTGAACTCAGGACCTTGCACTTGCCAGCGAAGCACTTACTCTACTGAGCTGTCTCCCCGGCCCCCTAATCGAAGTCTTCCCGTTTAAAGATTACAAAAAGCTAATGGGATAAGGGCACCTTTGCTCTCAGAGGGATTTCTTTAAAGCCTACCCCTTAAGTTCACATCACCTATTCCTTAAAGTTTTTTTTTTGTTGTTTGTTTGTTTTTGTTTTGTTTTGTTTTTTGGAACCGGGAATTGAACTCAAGCCCTTGCACTTACCAGGGAAGCGCTTATTCCACTGAGCCATCTCCCCGGCCTATTCCTTAAATAGTAAACCAACAAGTTAGTGACAGATTCCTTAGTTTCATTTTCCTTCACGTTTTCCTATAGTTTTATATTATGCATATAAGTATGTTGACATAGCTCCAATTTCAAGCTTATAAAGCAAAGTATTTTTTACAGAACTTATAATCCTATCTATCCTGTTCCATTCAGTATCACTCTTGTCTTGAAACACAATTACTAGTTTTTTAGCATCTGTCCTGCTGAAACATACGTGAAGCAAACAGGAGTACGTTTGCATGGCCCTCAGTAGCCCCGAGCCTGAACACCAGGGCTGCCATCTCCCGTCTACTTAGACACACGCTGTCGGTGCTGACATCTATGCAAGTCTAACTCACAGTTTCTTCCTCGATTGAAAATCATTTGATTTTCTTTGTCTGCTGTTTTATTTTACTCGCAGTTCTCTTGGACTCTTTCAAGCAGCACGGTCCTGCGTGGCCCGGTGCATCTCCTTGCGGCCACCGTTCTTGAGGCGGCTCCTGTAAGCCAGTGATACACGGAAGGAAGGACAGACCTGCGTGTCCTCAGTGTCTCCTGTGCTCTGCTCGAGGGTCACCTCCCGTGTTTCATCCCTGCCAGTCACCTCTTGAGAGCCTGTAGTGACAGCAACATCTCCGTATTTTAAATAGGCAGCCGTGGGTAGGAGTCCTTCCTGCGAGGGGCCCCTGTGTGTGTCAGCCCTACGCACTAGTACAGGAAGTGTCCCCAGCTGAGAGCTCAGTGGTGCCGGCACATGCATCACCCCGTTCTGTGGGTGGAAACTAAAGTCAGGCATGGCAGGGCAGGGGCCTCGCTCTGGGGGGGACACCAGCTGCTCCCTGCCTCTGCTCTGCCTCTCTGTGGCTAGGAGCCGTGGGTTCCTTCTGCTGCTCACCCGTGTCTTCACAGCGTGGTGTCAGTGTGACTCTGAATTCAGGAGGCCTTGTCCTCCTAGCTACACCTCACTGAAATTTGCCACCAACTGAGGCATGAGTCACATCCAGACTAGGATCCCGTCGCACTCCCTATGATTTTGTCTTAACTCTGTAATTGTATCGCTAACCAACTCCTATCTCTGCAGGAATCATATTCTGGGTATGAAGGATAGGACAAGGTACGGGCTTTAATTCAACCTGTAATATATAAGATTTACAAAGCTATGTACTGAGAGCCTGAAAGCTGGTGCTCACGGACATCTGGATGCTCCCCCCTTTCACATTTGATTGTTAGATTATATTTTACAAGAGCCTTTCATCTTGGTGGGTCACGTGGCTACCAATGAGTGGCAAATGGAAGCAATTAGCATTAGATGGGGCCGAATGATCAGAAGTCTAGACAATGTTCCTCTCTGTGTGTCTACCACCTATCACCTGTCTATCGTCTGTCTGTCTGTCTTCCATCCAACTGTCTCCTGTTTTCTCCTCTACCCCCCTTCCTCCCCCTCCTCTCTCCTGACAGCTCTGTCTCCCATCCAGGGCACTGCGTATTCCGTGAAGAACAGCATCAACAAGGGTAACTAGAAGACAGCTTCCGTTTTTATTCCTGACTGCATTACCATTTTGAGTAAGAAGCAACTTCATTTTGTCAACCCTCTTAGATATGAAAGCTGCGGATCACCATTTAGAAAAGAAAATCTCCAAGGTGCTGCTGCTGCAGGTGCTCAGTGTGTGGTGAATAAATTTGTGCCGGTGGCCATAAATGTGGCCCTCCCTGGGGGCTAGGCTGGGTCCTCGCCTCAGGGACGGAGAGTCCGGAGCCGGACTACTCAGCTGGCTCCTCACTCTTCCGCCCCTGGGCTCCTCCTTCACTGCGGGTCAGGAAGGCAGAATCGTACTTAGCCAGTTCACAAGAGATAAAAAGGGACAGACAAATGTTCACAAATGTGTTTAAAAATTGGATGAAATTTAAAAGGCAACTATTTTTCCCCAAAAATAACAGATGGAGACAAAAACAAGAAAAATCCAGAGAGCACACTGCTGTGTGACTGGGCCTCAAAGTCACGGTCGGGAGCGGGAGGTCCCTTTCCCATCGGGCCCAGAGAGGCCCGCGGGGCTCTGAGTTCAGGGTTGGAAGACAAAGGCAAAATAATAATCTTAATACTACAAAGGAGATCAGTGTAATGTAAACGTGAAGTCTATGTCCAGAGAGACCTCTGGACCCGTCTACTGGCGCATGCAGTTGCCTGGAACAAATATACGAAAAGTATAGAAGGATCTGACACAATGACGAAGCCAGGAGATGGAGCCCCAGCCGACAGCAACTGGGAGCCAGCCCTCTCCCAAGCCCTGGAGCCCGTGAGGACGCCCGCCCCCTGGCACTCCGCAGGACCCAGAAATGCTTGGTGAGTGCGAGAAGACCTCGCTCCAGGCAAGGAGGAGAAATGTCCTCCTCCCAACAAAATACTGAATAAATTCTCCATTGAGATGAGCTGGACCTGAGAAATGCAGAGCTAAATAGTAAAGTTCTTTCAGATCGCTACCTTTGCAAAACTATGCCACAATTTTCTTTTTGTTTCCCCTCTGAAGTTCTAATACAAGGATGCCAGGTTAAATCTTCAACTAATATCCTGCAAGTTTCACTGGCTATGTCATTTTATTGTGAATTTTATTGCACTCTGCCTAAACAAGTTTCTAAAAGTAAATATGATATAGGTCAGAAATGGATAAAGTGATTTTCCGTAAGAGTTGATTTCAGATTGCAATTCTTCCTCGTTCTTAAGCTGTTTTCTTTGCTCAGCTGATATGAAGGTATGGCCCTCTACGCATGTGTCCAGGCGACATTCCTGGGCAAGCCAAGGGCAGTGCAGGGAAACTCACCACAACGGGAAGTGGGCGTCACTGTGAGGTGCAGTTCGTGAGGACGGACACTCCTGACATCAGAAAGCTTTGCTGAAGCGCGTTGGCGTTTGGCTCCCAGAGCGGTGCCCAGGCCTCGAGCCCTCCCAGCCAGCTGGGTGCGGGCTGCCGCATGGTCCAGGTGTCATTTCCATACGTGTGCATGAAATTTACTTGTTGCTGCATCACATGCAAATAAAATGGGAGAGTGACAAAATACTTAGGGGTGGCGACCGGAATGTAGTCTAAAGAAAGCCATCATGTAGTAAGAAATCAATGATTAAAGAGTTAAGGATTCAGAGATAAGTACTGGGCGTGGAGAGAGCCTGCAATTCAGCCTGAAAAGAAAGCTTTATAACTAGAAATGTGCTCTAGGAAGAAAAATTCCAGAGGTAGATCGTGTGGCAAGCTGAAAACATTTCACACATGTTTACGTTGCAGCACTTAAGGTGCTAAAGAACATTAGAAACACATGAAGTGTGCATTGACCATGGCGGAGGAGGCCGGAGGGGGGCAGCGGGGAGGGG
>NDGM010426644.1:0-19213 GCA_002564305.1 Octomys mimax | reverse complement strand
TTTGAGTTTGTTTGTTTGTGGCAGGATATAGCTGTGTATCCCCCTTCAGCTGGCCTTGAACTTGTGGTGATACTCCTACCTCAGCCTCTCAAGCGCTGGGACTGTAGGCATCAACACCACCCAGAACTTCATCCTTGCTCTTTCTGATATGACGTGCCATGAGAACCTGGGCAACTACGGCAGTGTCTTAGTGTCACTGTCTATCTATGTACAAGCACACATCCTATACGCATAGGAAGTCCTCTCTAAGAGAGCTTTCGGACAGCATTTTAGGAAAGAAAGAAAAGCCCATGTCTGTGGCTGATATCCCCAGCCTGTCACAATGTGAACTCTGAGACTACACCGACAACGGTCACATGTGCCATGTGTTGGGTCCACCTTTGTTCCTGGAGAAAGGACTGCTCCACCAATACAGGTTTTAAAGGAGAGCTATGAGAACTTTGCTCTTCCATCAAGCTTTACAAAGGCTTTGGGCTTCTCCGATAGACTCTTTCACATAGCCTTTATAGTTTCTATTCAGCCTTGGAGCGAGAGGCAGCCCCTTTTCCCTTCCACAAAGATAGAGCTGAAAAAATAGCAGAGTGATCAAGGTTCCCCAGAGGGCCTTGAGCACTTGATTTATGGAGGTCCACCGATCCGGGTTTCTGCCATGTGGGCTTTCCCCCAAGGTCATACACGCAAACAGAATGTATTTCCCAGGGAAACTGAGTTAGGCTCCTTCCCTCGATGAATCTTGGGAGAAAGAAAGAGATGACTACCTTGTGCACTACGGTATATCTTCTGCTTTGCAGTGTCTGACTGAAACAGGTGATCCGTGGGTGCTCTAGAAATATATATGGGGGCCAAATGCATTGGTACAGGGCACAAAAAGGGACAGCAGCATGGCCAAGCCCCACAACATGGCATGTCCTAATAGCGTTTCCAGAAGAAACCATCAGATATTCCTAAGGTCATGACTTAAGAGGATTTTTTTCTCCTGGGCTACTGTCAAGTAGCTGAGGATTTAGGTGTAGTTGATCTCCGCTGCCAAGGATTCAGAAATCAGAATGGACAACCCTTGCTTTACGACACTTCAGGATTAGGAACTTTTACACAAGAAGTTGATCCCTCACATAAAGCTTCTTGACCTACCTGATGCTGGCCACCACCACAAGATACTAGTTTCGACAGAAAAGACAGAACTCAGATGTGATTAGCACGTAGTTCCTCCTGTTATGTAATTGTAAATTCTTGTTTTATGAAAATATTTTCACCAGCCATGAAAGGGGATCAGTTTGGATAATGACATGAAATGCAATACTTCAATTAGAAATACCCTAGAACTGGAAATAAATGTTGCTGACATCAAATAGGTAGAGCTCCGTGTGAGAACAGTGCTTCTTACTGGCCCCTCAACAGTACATTTTAACGACGTAACACATTTTATTTTAATCAACAAGAAAACCAGGTACGTCACCAATGAAAATGACATCTACATTTTTGTGCTTATTATTTAAAGAAAGAAGAAACATCTGAAGTCTGTTTGCTGGCTACGGTATAATACAAATTAGCCTGCAGGCCCCGCGTGCACTGCGCCCTGTCAGCCTGCCAGCCCTGCTTAGCCCCAACGTATTAATGAGGAAGCGCGAGTATTTGAACAATCAGCATTTCCGCATTTGCATGCAAACTCTCATGCTGTGTAATTATACACAGAGCTGGCACTCAAATTAATTAAAGCTGATTTCTCTGTGACTGCAAACTGGTACTAGCCTCAGCTTTGCCTTCCTATGAAGTCATCACTCTGTATTCAACGTGACACTTCTGTCCCCGGCATTCTTAGTAACGCTAATGTTCGACAGTTGTGCATCCAGCAATATTTTAGAGACCCGCTGACAATGGCCGGGTGCTTGTGTGCTTTTCCTCTCCTCCCCGTTTTTCCCTTTCTGGTAGAAAGCACAGCTTTTGAACACTTGCTTTGTAATTATCTCAAATAATAATGCCCACAAATTATACATATTGTTTCCGTGGGTTCCCTCCCTGCTTTATGACTCCGCCCACTTGATTAGAGCTTACAAACAATTCATCAAACTTAAAAATTTTGTTTATCTGATGCTTAACAAACAATTAGCCTTGATGGGTTTAATCTTAATTCTGAAAAGGCTATGACAAATGGCGTTTTATTTTAAGAGCTAAGGATCCCATCATTCAGGATCTGGGAGATTAGGAGAGAGAGAAGCAGCGATGACTGCTAGATTTGATTAAGATTTTCTGAATCCTCATCAAACAGAACAGAATTGAAATGGAGAATAGTATTTACCAAAGAGATCCATGAACATTAACTTCTAGGACAGAGGACTTTCCTCAGCTCTTCTGGAATAAAGCCATCTCCACCAGTTTCTGACTTCCTGGGAAGGAACTGTTTCTGTGACAATTCTTTTGAAAGACATCTCAGAACAATTAAGATAACATTATGGTTCTCTCCTAAGTTTAAAATCCATGATATGGGTGGCTACTAACATCATGTAAGGCCTCTGGAGATGAGCTGTTTTGACACATTTCTCTGAAATTACTCCTTAGCACTCAACCATGTCTCGTCATCTTCTTCATTTCTCTGCATCCTATTAGCCAGAACTACACAGACAATTGCAGGGCTTGGAAGTCTCTTTGTAGACAGGCACCAAACATTTCCCTCCCTCGAGTTCAAGATCCTGAAAACACTGCCAAGAGTGCCCTAGTAATCCACATTTGAGAGACAAGATTGAGGAGGAAATTTAGCATCTGTCTCTAACAACCAAACCAAGAGATAGACTTGTCCTTACCTTATCAGTAGTAATTCTTGGTTCACACAGAGGATCAGTTATTAAACACCAATTCCAACCGGTGTACAAGTGAGAAAGGAGTGTTGAGCCAGTCCCCAGAGAGGCTGCTGGGGAGATCAGTCATAACACTATTGAAGCCTGCCCTGCTGTCCTGTCAGGAATATCCTACACAGACAGGTGTCATATCGACATGAATTTCATTGCCAATGACATTTTAAAAGGTGGGTATGGCTGTGATCCTGTAGCCAGTTCCACCTGTCTGTAAACCCTCATAACCTCCTTTGCTTTCAATATTTCGCTCAGGTACCTGGTGACTTCATGCATTACCCACGCACTGGGCCTGACTTGCTGAGGTGTGGGAACAGTATCGAGCCAGGCAGCACCGTCACTGTGCTAAACAATGCTCATTGCTACTGGCAAATACCTATTTGCTGAATCAGGATTGGGCTGTAGTGAGCAGGACAGGGCAGTTCTACTGCTTTCTGTTTGTTTCCTTTTCACAAACCATCCTCTTCTAATTAGCCATTTAGGCAAAAAGAAAAAAAAAAGTTTCTTTCTGATGTTCATGCTTTCGTAATGTAATATTCTTTAAGCACAAAGAATTACTGTATCCCAACCTGTATTACAGCAAGTGTTTGCAAAATGAAAGGCAAGGAAAATAAAATCTGAATTCATCAAACAGTTAAAATAAACATCACTGTGCATGTTCTACATTTTCCTCTTATATTTTCCAACAGCAAATCAAATATATCGCTTGGTTATGATTCATTTGCGTCCTAAGAGGAAAGGAGACTGGAAATCTTCTGTACACTTCTTACGCAAAAGAATCTTTCCAGTCCTTGAGGAATAATAGACAGTTGGCACTCAGATGAGTGTTTAAAAATCATTAGTGCTAAAATAAAATAAAATAAAATAAAAATCATTAGTGCTAGTATGGAAAAAAGCTCATTGGCTATGTATACCTTAGGCACATGTGCAAATAGAACTCAGGTATTGAAGAGGCAAGACAAGATTTTGGAAATAGACTGAAGTTTGTCAACATCAGAAGAAAGTTGAAAATACAGGGCTAAGCAGATGCGCAGGTATGTCTTTGACTCACAGCCTCCACCTGCCTTGGTAACAAACTCTAGAGGTGAGGTCTTAATTTTCTCAACCCTCTTGATTCCTCAATGACATTTAAATCAAGCAAACTGTGCTCTCTAAGACTGATTTAATCTCAAGTGTCAGAGTTGCACACAGTATCCTGCTCAATGCAGAAACTGCCTCTGTCCCATTGTCTTTGCTTCCCTTCACCCACCACCCAGCGCAGAACTGACATGTGGCAATGTTCAAAAAATATTCGCAAAGTAAATGTTTATGAGTACATTACCAGTATGTATGTGGAAATTGTAAGTGATATAAATCAACTATCTTACTGAAGGCTTTCCTTGTACTGAGGTAAGGTATGTACATATCCCTGAATCGCCATCATTCGCTAGATAATTTAAAATTGAATAACTTTGGAAATAATACAGCATTACCTCTAAGACAATTCATTTTCATAATAGAGACCCTCATTATTTTGGATCAATCTTTAGCCTGAATTGTGTATTCTTTGGAAAAAGTTTTGTCTGAAGTTTCTAGGATAAATTTAATCCCCATTCCACATGAAAGTTATTCAACTATTTGAAAAATGACTATCATTTTTCCCTCCGTCTCCTCTTTTTTTTCAGACTGAAGATTCCTTTAATCATTATAATATGATATGGCTTTTAAGGCCTATCACCATATTGGACAGATTCCAGTTTGTCCCTGTCTCCTAAGTGTGGCAGTCAGAGCTGAATGCATAACTTGAAATGTGGTCTCTTTATGCAAAGCACATGGGCGGTGATGCCTGCCTTGGTCTGACTCCATTTCTAAACATTCTGAACGTTATGGAGGCAGGAAATTCACTCTGAAGAGGGACTGACATCATTATCATATTCTCAATTCTTCAACTTTTACCAAACTAAATGTTTCAATCTTTTTTCATATCAAAGTTTATTTCATCATATCTCTTATAACCTGTTTTGGCTGCAATCAATGTTTTGAATGAAGACAGAGGATTCTATTTGATTCGTATTAGTATTCATCCTTGGGACTAGCCCATTCTTTTCATTGCTTGGGTCGTATTTAAAACCGGACTTTGTTATTCAGTGTCTCTGTTATCCAGTGTCTTTGTTACTGGATTTTGTTATTTGTCATTCTTTAAAGTACACCTGATATCTACTCCAGGTCAGGTGTTGTCAGGCATCGATGAGCCATGATATTGAAACTTTTCAGAAGGAGGATGAACATAGCAAGGAACCTGCCAATGTCATGACAATGAGAGTAAACCCCAACAGGTATTTTTTATTGAGCACTTACTTCTTGATAGATAAAAGGCACTTTATATACTCTGTTATCTAAGAAGCACAGCATCTTCATGACGCGGATAGTTTTAATTCTTCACTACTGTTGGTGAAATTAAGGTTCAGGAAATTTACACGGCTTTTATCCATTTACAGAGCACACAGCCTGCAGGTCTTCCACTTGAACCTTCCAGGCTCTCTGACTCCAAAATCCTTCTTAATTGCTTTAAGGAAGTGATGGTACTACTTTACCTCCTCTCCATGGCAGAAGCTAGCTGTGAGGTATCTCCTGGGAGCACGTGGGCATTTGTCTTGATTAAAAGACCTACCAAAAGCCAATCATAATTTCTTTTGAAGAATTAAAAGTAAATTATTTTCCTTGGGCTACTTTTTTTCCATCAACCCATACTGATCCTTCACAGTCAGAATCCTTTCAAAGTGCTAGCCTCTACCTCAGGGGTCCTGTTTAAATTCTACTAGGAACTCAGGTCAAAGCCATTGGGGTGAACTCCTCTGAATCCATCTGCTTTGGTAAAAGCAGGACAGCACTAGCACATTTCTGAGTCTTCTTGTCCCTGCTCTATTCTTTATGATATCACAAAAGTAATTTTCATGTCACCATCTATTTCAGCTTCTTGGGGTTCACTTCTTATAAGGAGAGTTATTGGGAATAAAGTGAAGTTTGAATCTTTCTGTGGAAAAGCTTTACACCTACAACTCTTTTCCAAAATATTTGTTGAAAACTATCTCCTTAATGGAGTGGGGGAGTGCTATGTATTACCTAAGAAAGGAAAAAAAAAAAAAGCCACTCTTTTTGCTTACTGGGGAGGAGCAAGACTTATGTCACACACTGATGAGTCTTTGGTTAAGCACAACAAGTAGATGGTTCTGGGTGAGATGATGAAGGTGACAAAGTCAAGGTCATTCCAGGCCTGGCTTCATGAGCTGTGTGGGATAAACTTGTCTACAACAAATGAAGAACCAGGGTTAGTCTGGGAAAGACCACTCAGCAAGGGAGGAACTTAGGACAAGCAATCAGCAGAGTGGCCTGGGCTGTTGTCCAAGGACGTGGCAGAAAGCCCAGAGCAGGACAAAGGAAACCGGGGGAAAGCCAGCCCTCCAGGGCTCGCACGTCTCCACACATACCTGGCCCAGCCTCCCCATCCTGGGGATGATACAGAAGCAGCAATACAAGACATGTGTTTTCCTCCAAGATGGAAATAGTGGGTGATCCATTCTGTGAGACTGAAAAATGCCTCCAGGAGAAGGAATAGCTTCTATTTTGATAACTTTTACTAGCCTAGTTAGAGTGGCTCTTACAAAATAAAAAAGTCCTTATCTTGTAATATTCTACTGCTATGACATTTTTCTAATTGTACTTTCATTATACTATATTTTAAGAGGAGTAGCAAATCTTTTATAGTATAGTATATCTTTTTATTATATAGAAAGGCCCAAGACTATTTCTGTTAGGTAAGCACAGCATGCATGGATGGTATGTGATCAATAGACTGTGGAGTCTCTCAGATGTGAAAGATTATTTGAAAGATGATTTAAAGGGTTATTCGGCCCTATCAAGTGGGGACCAAGTCATCACAGAGTTGTATGGATTTTATAAGACTAATCCAAGACTTTGTAGGAAATAAGGCTGTCTGGTACACATCATGTTTTTTAAGAAGAACATCACATTTGCTATTATGCTCAATGATCTTAAACTGTTCTTAGTGAAATAAGTTTATCAATAAAAATAATAGACTTGGCCAGCCAGATAGCTCAGTGGATTAAAGCACCTGCTTAGACAGACAGAGGGACTGGGGTTTGATCCCATCCTAGTGTGCCATGCCAGCCCCACCACACGCTGACACTTTAATTGAGACTGGGTGTGGTGGCGCAGGCCTGTAATCCCAGAACGAGGGAGACTGAGACAGGAAGATCACAACTTAAGACGCTTTTAGATTCATAATTCAAAGCAAGGTTTAAAAGTTAAAGCCTGTTGCTCAGAGTGCGTCTCTCTGTCTCCACTATGACACTGGAGACACCAACCCTGTAGTATAACGCTCACGCTTTGCAGCTGGAAGACAACCTCACTGACAACTGCAGAAAATGGAACCCTGGGCAGTTAGTTATAGAAGGGCGATCAGAGACCTGCTTTGGTTGCATTACTCAAGATGTGTGAGAGTAAAATGCAAAGCTGAGACATAAAAGGTACCCGGCGTATTAGGCTTGAGATTCTATGTTGTTTTAATTATCTAGGTATTCATCAATAAATGCTTTGAATGTATGTGATCCCTTTTTGCTGCTGGCTATTTTGAAGAAAAATGGTATATGGTCTTCTATTATGTTGTAATATAATATGGCTGATAACAAATGGTTTTATTACTGTGTACCAGGTACTGTGCTAAGCATTTTCCATTTGTTCTCTCACTTTTCTGTACTCTATGAAGGAAATAATTTTATCATCTTCTTTCAAGAGAAGGAGGGCTGGGGAGGTAGCTCAGTGGTCTAATTGCCTGCCTGGCCAGCCCAAGGACCCAGGTTTCATCCCTGGTACCACACGCCGGATTGGCCCCGGTATGTGTCATGCTGGATACCGAGACCAGGTGTGGTGGTGCACGCCTGTAGTCCCAGAGCTGGGGAGCTAAGACAGGAGGATCACTATGAGTCACAACTGCATGCAAGACTATGCACCAAATAAATGAATAAATAAATAAATATTTTTTAAAAAAATTAAGAAGAAGGAAACTGAGGCACAGTGAAATTAAGGAACTTGTCCAGGATAGGAAGCAGTTGAACTGAGATTGAAGTTCAAGTAGAATCTGGAGCATATTTGCCTCCATTAATCTATTTCACATCTACTAGGTGATTTTTCATTCATTGATTCCATTCTCAAATGTTTTCCACGTGATCTCTGCTCCTGTGACGGAGAGGGCCATCTTCTGATTTTGTTCTTTGGTGGGGGGCAGGGTTTCTACCTTTTTATTTTGTAGCATTAAACAGCCTTTAATTTCCTAGCCAGAGAGAGCCCAAAATATACTTGTATCTGTCAGGGATCAGCTTAAAGGTAAATGTACCTACAAGCCTTTTGGGCAGAGCAGACTGCTGTCCCTTTAGTGTTCCTTCTACTTTGTACCACAGCCACGTGGGCCACAGTAGCCACTGCACTTCTTTGTGTACGTATCTCTTATCTCCAGGGCCTCCCTGGATGTCTGGAACACAGTAAATGCTAAACAACATTTGAAGATGAATCAATAACTGGGGAGAATTCTTATCTTTTCTGCATCAGTTTTTGACATATAATTTTCCCTGCCAGGCACCAATTTGTCTCCTGCTGGTATGAAGCCGAAGACCGCCTTCTCTAGCCTGAATTAATGTTTTCCCTGTTTACCAAATGAAAGAGGTAAAGAAACATAAACTTCTTTGCTCAAGCAAAGAACCTTACTGACAAATAGGTGAGCTAGGAATCATGAATCTGCCAGTCCAATGCTTGGAGGTTGATCTATCTCAAAGAAAAGTTGCCCAAACTTTGTCTACACTGCGTGAGATGCATGTATCTCAAAGGCATTCTTGCTGAAATCTTTATTATTAAATGATCTGATCAAGAGTTTGAACATAGAATGAAGAAAAGAAAAAAGGTGAAAAGGAGAGGAAAGAAGGACATGCTTGTTTTACATTGGCATAAATATGTTGTGGTAAATATTGTAGCCAAGAGATAGTGGCCATGCCTGCTACACCTGCACTTTGGGAGATGAGGCAGGAAGAACACAAGCCTGAGCCCAATGTGGACAATTTAGTGAGACCCAAAATAAAAAAATTTGCTTGAAGTTTGGGGATGTGACTGTGTGCAAAGTTCCTAAGTTCAACACCCAGTATTGAAAAAAACAATGCAGGGCCCACAAGATAGCTCAGTGATCTAAGCAACTGCTTGGCAAGTACAGGGGCCTGGGTTCAATCCCCAACTGCATGCCACAGGTGCCAAGCTGGCTACCTGTGGAGACGTGGCGTGGTGGTACATGCAATCCCAGTGCTGGGGAGGCTGAAAACAGGAGGATCACTACAAGTCCAAGCTATGTAGTGAGACTCTGTACCAAATACATAAAAGACTTAAAAAGAAAAAAAACAATGCAGCCATAGACCTGGGCTTTGGTCTACCTCCAGGTGTGGTCTCATGAAAAATTTTAGATGAAGGTCTTAAAAATCAATTTGGTGAAGATTAATGAATAAGAGACAAAGTGTAAGGCGACAGGAAGGAATACTATGGTACTGAATTTCCATGGGGGTCGTGGGCCCAGGGTTGTCTAATTCTATTAAAACTTAATATATAAATGAGACATCAATATTTCTATTTAACATCTTTAGTATTTTTTTCTCTGTGGTACTGTGAAATGAACCAAGAGTATTTACAATGATCTACATCCCTATTCTTCTGCCCAACATTATTTTTGAGATAGGACTTAATTCTGTTGGACTTGAACTGAGATCCCAGACTGCTGGGATTGCAGGTGCACACCACCATACCTAGTTTAACATCTCTAATATTTTTTAGTGCTGACGCCAAGTTTAAGGTTTTTAAAAATAGTATACTGGCAGGCAGAAATACCTAATATCACTCTACCACACATGATGTAACTTTCTAGCCTATAAAATTACTTGAAAACACTCATTTAGTCTTCCTGAAAGAATTATTAGAAAGATCAAGTCATCTTGTAGATAAACAGAAAACTACAATATGCTATAGTAATTTTAAATATAGTTTATGTTATGAATGTCACCAGTTCTTTTTTGTCCAAGAAGTCTATTTGTGTCTTGCTTGTTCTTCCTTGCTTTTATTTTTGTCAAACAGTAATCCATTATTAAAACAAAACAAAACAAAAAAGACACAGCATACAATGGCCCATTATCAAAGAATTGGTCCAACACTGCTGGAAGAAGATTGCCTAGTACCTCTGATATTCCGCAGAACTCAATCTAGTTCAATAATTGGATCTTCTGTTGGCAGTAGAAGAAATATAAACACTTTTAAAATGTGTTACTTAATTTTATTTTCAATGCACTTATACATCCATGCAGAGGCAGAATAGCTTTCACAAGTATAAAAATATATATGAGAAATATGTAAGCTGTTTTGCTTCAGCCTACATTGCACTCGATGACCAAAAGTCCTAAAAAGAAAACTTGTAGACATTACCCAAGCCTATTGGAATGCACCATCAAAATACTCTTTATTCTTAAATTATTGTTTCTTTTCTACAAAGTAGAGATTCTCATGTACGTACAGTGTTTTTGGCTCATGCTTTGTTTATCCTTACTCAATTTGTAAGCTAAAAAACCTAGCAGAGGTGCTATCAATGAGTATCAAAGATGGAACTTAGACCAAAGACAGCCAGATGAGGGCCGGGCTCCCAACTGGACTTGGTAAACCTCCCTTTTACTGAGGCTTTAAACAGGATTTCTCTCACTGGCCTCAGGCAATGTTAGCATGGTCCTGCGCAATGATGGCTGTGGAGGTCTTTGGCGCATGTGCTTGTCCTGGTTGACAGGACTGCACAATTTCCATGGGGCGTATTTAGATTCTTTGTGGCGTGTGCATTCTAGTAAGAAACCAAGAATCTCATAAATTTCACCCCGCTGCTGTCTGGGACTTCTTCAGAAGCAATGCCACACAGCCAGGTCTTCTCTAAGTGCTTCTGAGAAGACTTCATCTCAGCAGCTGCGGTTGAGGCTCCGCTGCAGGCAGCCCAGTGAGGTTTAGATTAAAAAGGGGAAGTAAACCTCTGGAAGGAGATTCTGTGTGCACCTACGAGACAGGAGGAGATGAATTGCATGTTTCCTGCCGGTGACATTTTACTCTATGACTTAAGGAATCTCAGCAGGAAAAGTGTAGGTTCGCCTAGAAAGGAGAGTAGGAAAAATTTACAAAGAAATGGAAAGCCTAGACCAGAGGAAGGCAGGTTGCCAATTCTGTGATTTTTGACTAAGAATGTTTAAAAACTCAGCCCTCTGTTTAGATAGCCCAGATAACCGTTTTTCACATTCTGGAAAGGAGACTCCAACTCTATTTCCTCTCCCTTCACCCCCCAAAATCCTGTATTTCATGATGAGTAGAAATTAGCTGCTGAGTTTTACTTTCTGAAGCAAACAGTGCTGGGAAGATCAAATCGATGGCATCTGCTATTGACTGTGTAGATTGTAGGGAGAAACAATTAACCCTTTGATGCCTAGTGGCCCGTGTTGGAAATGTCCCTAACAGTGGGAGATAATGAAATGTTTTCTCTTCAAACTCTACCTTCTCCAAATTTTGTAGGTAACATACATGAATTTCATGCGAGGATTCAAAAAAATGTCCATCTTTGGCCTAAATGGGTTAAAAGGACTTCATCCCTGCTCTAGATCAAATTATTTCTCTTTCTCTTTATGCTTCCAGAGTCCTTGGGAGTAAACTGGGGTCCAAGAACCACACAGGGACAGAGTAAAAAGAACTTCAGGGGAAGGAATGGAATACACAGTTCCATGACAAAGTGTGAACTGCAGGCTCCAAGAGATAGAGCTCATCCAAAGGTTGGGTCTTATTAGGGATAATGATATGGTACTGTGTTTATGAAAACCCCAGCAGGGGTATCCTCAAGAAAGTTGCATGATTCCAATCTGATCTGTGCACCAGTATAATCTATAAGATCAACTGAGGCAAAAATGTTTACTTAGCCTGAACAAAAATGCATGTTTCTCAAACGTGCCAGTTCCTCCTTACCTTTTGATGACTGGTTCCCTCATTCTGTAATGGGGGCCACATCTCAAACTTCCATCGCTCCACTCTGTCACAAGGGTCCCCTCTACAACTGGGCCTGCTGGTGGGTGGAATGGGACAGCAGAACAAACCTGTTTGGGTGTACTGTGATTTTTGTCATTTTGTCAAAGAACCACTATTATTTGCTTTTAACCTTTCATTTACATCTGGGGTCTTACCTAAGGTATGGTTTTCTTTCTTCACAAATAGATCAACTGATTTTGTTTTCCTAGTTGAAATGTTGTTTCAAAAGGCCTGGGAACTTACATTTCTGAAATCTGGAAGGACTTCAGATATAATACATCTTTGACAAACTCATGTTGCATAAAAGACCAAGGCTTTATAAAATCAAATATTCTCAGTGGGCACAGAGTCACACCCCTGTGATCTCAGCTACTCAGGAAACTGAGGCAGAAGGATCATAAGTTTGAGGCCAGCTTGGGCAATTTAGTGAGGCTTTTTTTTTCAAAAGATATTTTTGAAAGGCTGGGGATGTAGCTCAGTGTGAGGTCCTGGGTTCCATCCCAAGTACAAAACAAACAAACCAGACTACTATCTTCTTAGATGTTCCTTTAATATGTTTACAGATCAGATCTAGAGAATTACAGAGTCCTAAGGAAAGAAATTAAGCAGACTTAGAGTGCAAACCTTCCTGTGTCAAACGAAAACTCATCGTACAAGGAAGGCTGGCGAACACTGTGTTTTAGTTATAACCATTAGCCAAAGGAAGTCAGCATAGCTCTATTACATTAAAGGCAATATTGGAAAATGTTTTGTATAAATCCATCATTCTTAATATTCTTGGAGTTATGAATTCTTTTGGAAATCCAAGGAAAGCTATGAACTCTTTCTTGAAAAAAAAAAAAAAAGACAAGAAAAGAGGAAGCAGCACATTCTTGTCTACTCAGGAGGAAAAAAAAAAAAATACTACCAACTTTTTTAATGAACTCTCTGAAGCCCATTCATGGACAAACCTGTGTCCCAGGTTAAGAAGCCTCATAAAGGCCAAGCCCTCGGATGGTGACCTTCAAGATCCAAAAGAGTGCTTTTAAGAAAAGGTTTATTTTAAGGTTCAGAACAATAAATTTCTATGCGATGTAATCACAAATTCCATCCATTCCAAGAGGCTGCACTGAAAGAAACCAATATGCGCATAGAGCTGCCCCCTCTTTGCGGAGGTAATAGAGTCCTCACGCAGGGCCCACAGGGTGGGAGCTTTCAAAGGCGCTATTTAAGCCGGATGACATGCAGCACCTCCACCGCCACCACTGCCACCGTGCTGCTCTGTCCTAGGGGCCAAAGCGCCACACACAGTAGGTTCCTTGGCAGAGAAGCATTAAATACCCTGGAGGAGCAGGGCTGTGCCCTGGGAGCTGCAAGGGCGCTGAAGATACTTCCTAAACAAATTAAAAGAGAAATGACTGTCATTAATCACTCTCTGATTTTCTTTAAAATGTTTTTTCCTCAGACCTAAAATTATAAGCCAATTATCAGTCATTGCCTGAGATTCAAAGGCCAGGGCCGAACTTTCAAGAGGAAAGCAATCTGCGTCTCAGTTGTCCTTTCCGACCCCCTCTTCCGATCTCTCTTCCAGCGCCAGCTCCTTTCCTCTAATAATTTCCTTCTTGCAATGTCAGAAATATATATATATATATATATATATATATATATATATATATATATATCTGTATCTTACAACTTTCCTTGTGAGCCAAGCTTAGAGTGCCAAACTAGGATCTGGAAGGTTGCTTTTTAAAATGTTTCTGTAGCCAAACTGATGTATTTCTAAATTTTCCTTCGAATCATTCAGTGGCTTCTCCTCCACTCTCTTTAGGATTCATTGCTCATTTTCTTATCATTTTCCATTTCGCTGCCTTTGTTTTACATTGGAGTAACCATAGGTCAACCGCACTCCGGTCGGTTCTGTTAGAGACATGTTAAAATCAGATAGAAACTGCATGATGAAGCTGATGAATCATCTGTTTGTATAAAAACAGGGAAGTAAGTGCGGGCTTGGGAAGCCCCACCTGCCTGCTGCTGTTGTGTGCTTTGCCTGTATCAGAAGGAAAACAATTTCCCCTTCTCAAGGCTGAACTAAAATTAGGCTCCACCTGCAAGATCCTAATGGAACTTACACAGCTGCATTCCAGAGACAACTTACCCAGATTGCTTTTGGAAAGCTCTGCGTAAAAGCAAACTTGTTAGCTCTTTGCCTAATTCCCAAAATGTCATATTAATTTTAATGGCAATTATTAGCACAATAACCAACTGATAACTAATCTCAAAATAGATTCAATATTATCAAATAGGAAATAGACTGTGGGTTTTCTTTCTTTCTTTCTTTCTTTTTAAATCCACACATCCTGCTGCCCTTAACCCCTTCCTCACAAGTGCCTTCTTCCTGTCTCTCCTGGCACTTGCTTTCAGGCAGAAGACAAGAGAACTCGGGAAGTTGCTGGAATGGGTCCCAGACAGTTTCCCTTCACTCTGGGGCTCCCCCATCCCCATGTGGCTGGGCTGGCGGGAGAAGAATGATAAGCACAGGTTTCCTTTGCCCTCGATGACTTTGGTAGATCACAAGTCTTCTTTGGCCTGGAAGACTCAACTAAAGTGACATTACATTAGCTTCACCTCTACCTTTTTGTTTCTGGTTCTACAGGCACAACTCGTGCCTTCTCTCCAACCCACCCATGCACTCCTGTCCAGGTTCCATCTTCGTAGTCCACTGTACAGTCCAAATGGCTCATATCTCACGCCCCGTGACTCTTCTGGAGAGAAGGATGTACTATGGTTTGAGTCATTTACTACACTATGAGTGTCAGAAAATTCAAGAAACTGCCATAAGTGTAGGCGGGAAGGAAAATCTACTTTTTACAAACCCTAGCCCAGCAAAACGAGTTCCTCTTTTATCATTTCCTTAGCAATCTCCATAACCTCATGGAAGAAGCAGGATGCCTCCTATTGTTCTGATTTGTTCGGTTTCCAATGTTGCATGTGTCACTATATAAACTCTTGATATTTTTATCCTTGCTTCCTTTCAAAGCTCTTTGAGGCTTGAGAGAGAGAGAGAGAGAGAGAGAGAGAGAGAGAGAGAGAGAGTGAGAGAACTGTCTAAATGTCAAACTGGCTCCAGTAGGTCTTTAGCGGCAAATTCAGTTTCTGTTAGAGATTAAATAATGGGGGAAACGGCGATGCTAACAAGTAGAAGGAGGCTGCTTTTCATCACACTATCTGATTTCATTAGCCTAATTCACGCTTATTAATTATTGGTCTGATGAGATCATCAATGTAAGTATGCCAGCCTCATGATGGCTGCATTTGGGGCATATTCAGTCTCGTTTTCAAGACCTCTGCCCACCCCTGAGAAGCTACTCCCATTTCAGTTCATTTCAGGCAGCTGCCCTCGTCAATAAGTGTATCTGAACTGCCTGTGAAAACAACATTGGCAGAATAAACATTTTGTTTACTACACAGCCTTGCTTTGCAACTGTCAACAAAGAAATATAAAAAGAGATTGAAGTTCTCATTCCTAGGTAGTGAACTCCTGTGTATTTCTCCAAGGCAGGTCATTACAGACCCGCTGCCCCTGAGATGGAGCAATTCCCCAGCACACCGTAACAAAGGGCTGCCCATCCAGCATCGTGGGAGCGGAGTGCAACGCTTAGATAAGTTTCATGCACGTAGGAGCCTGGGGGAACGGTGCTTCGAGGCAGCCGACCTGCTTCGGTGGACGGCGTATAACTTCATACTATTTTCCCTTTAAGTCGCTACTAATCCCTTGGGTTTACATGTTTTGGGGAGCTGCATCAGAGAAAAGCGGTGTGAAATTGGCTAAAAGCTTCCTTCTAAATAAGATTTAGATATAGACCAGCTCAGTTGATGAAAAGACGGAGAGAAATGCCCTGAGACGCCTGAGAACCATTTTACAAGACTTCCACTGTGTTTTTTTTTTCTTTCTTTCTTTTTTCTTTTTTTTTGGGGGGTGGGGGGGGTCTTTATCTAATGACTGCTAAAAAATAATACTAACTAGGCTACAATCTCACTGATTTCAAACTTATTTGAACACATCCTTAGCATGATATACATCCTGTTTACATGTTTACTAACAAATCTTGTGGGGTAAGACTTCTTTTTCTAAAAACGTAGTATTCCTTTACACAAACAGAAGAAAGAGAAAGCAAAAAAATGCAAGGACCTGGAGCATCAGAGGTCTGCTATAACTCCGGCGCCTCCTGGGTTTTTGGCCTCAGCTGTACAAGGCCATTGACATGCTTCCTGGCCTTTAATTCTCGGGTGAAAGCTTTGAAGTCTTACTGTTCCATTTTAAAGATGAGGAAGCTGAGGCTAATAAATGGCAGAACTATTCATTCAACGTGGGGGTGTCTTATTTTCAAAGAACTATGGCATTTTCTCCCCCTCACTACCCACCAAGCTGTGGAAAGGGTCCCCTTAGCAAAGACACACAGAGAGAGATCAGAAAAGCACTCCTGCCTCCCCTGGAGGTCTTGATTTTCCCCAGGAAATCTCCCATGGCCATCCTGGAAATTGCCCTCACCTCCTACCCTATGTCTTTTATGATGACACTCACTCCTCTCACACTGCCCATTTCCTCACGCTCCATCCTGTCCGCCCAGCCTGGCCACTCCTGCAGTTTTCCTTCTCTCTAAATCCTCCTACAAACAGCCATTTGGAAACAATTTCGAGGTCCACCTACTTCCCTGTGCATCTGCCTTTTGTAATTTTAGAGGTTAGGGACTCTGCGTTTTCTGCTTGTCATGTTTATGCCTCATCCTGTGTGGGTTCCTAATAAATGCTGAATAATAGCAGCTTTATGGCAGTGCAGAACCAGAAACACAGGTTCTCGGGTGCAGTATTTCATCACCAGCGAGGAGCATCTATTCGCTGTCGGCATGAGCCTAGACACTACCTGAAGGTAATTACAGCAGCCTGGCTTTTGTAGACTACGATTTTACTTTTTTCTTATTTCCTTGATAAAAGAAAAAAAAAAGCGGGGCGGGGGGAACCATCAGTGACCTGCTCATTGAATTTACAGCTTCCTGCAGAAAGAGGACGGTAGTGTTTAACCCAAGGAAAACCCAAGATACAAAACGTGCTGAATGAGAACTCTGAGAGTGGGGAGCAAACCAAATGCAAAAGTTAGTACCCTTCATGCTAACCTGAAAAGACATGAATTGCCTATCGAAAATTCGCATTTTCTAGGAATAACAAAAAAAATCTCCTTTGGGCTGTATCTAAACCAGTAGATAAGTTGAGATGATTAGATCTGAAAAGTTAGGCCAAAGACATATTTGCTTGTAATATCAATATAATTATTCAAAAAAGTAGTTGCGAGTGTTGTTTTTTAGACTTCGCTAAATAAAGGTAGTGTGTTCTTCACACATGCCTCAAGTCTCTTTTTCTCACAGGTGTAGAGAGAGGCTACATACATACTGTGAAGAATAAAGGGCTATTTCCAAAATTGAGATTTACTAATTCATGAACTAATCCATTGTAATATCATTTCTAAACCACTATTCAGTAAATATTTATTAAATACTACTACATCCTTGACTCTGTGCTATGCACTGGAGCCCAGAGTTCCATGAAGGGACAGACATGTAAACAAATAATTAAAGAACTATGGTGTGGTATAATGGCTATAATTATAAGTCGTATAGGAATAATAAATCCTTCCTATGTGCTCTGAGAGGGCTGCATATGGGAGGTGACATTTCCAATGTGTCTTGAAGATGGATAGTTGCTCACCATCTAAGAGTAGGAAATACATCACAGGGAAAGGAAACAGCAAATGCAAAGACAGAAGTCTGGGAAGGAGCAATATATATAGTGTGTTAGTTACATAAAGCGTATGATGAGAAATGGTAGGAAATGTTGCACTCTCCAGTGAGGAAGTTGCTTCTATATCCCTTTGGGGAGGAAACACTTCTTGCTTTTGGCCATTAGAAAGTCATCAAAATTGTTAAGCCTAATGATAATATGAACACATTTCTTCTCTATAATTTAGCATAAAGAATGGATTGGCAGTAGTTCAGTCTCTAGGTCAAGGTGAATAACATGGCCGCAACTCTAGTCAAAAGCTGAGGTAATGAAAGGCTTAACTAGGTGATTCCAAAGAAGATGGATGAAGGAACGTGCAGGCAAGAGGGATGTAAGAAGTAGAAATGACAGTTTTCTATTCAGACATTTGGGAGAGAGTTCAAAGTTTACAACAACATAGGTGGCTCCTGGGGAAAATGCTACTAACGTTGTTTGTACCCTGAACATTTCAGAACTGCATTGGGTTACTAATGTTAATTTATTCATGGCTTATGATAACCATGTGACAGAAATAGTGGCCAGTTTCACTGCTACTTTTTGTGAAACTCAGGGAGGTTGAGATAGTGACCTCTTCTTACGAAAGAACATGAACAGTGGAATTTGAACCTGAGTCTCCTGGTTAAAATGACAAGGTGTTCATCACAGATTTCTATGATCTATGGTATTAATGAAATCTCCCTATTAAGACATTATGATAGAGTTTGAGTTGAAGTAAATCATAAATTTGATTGTTATGACAATTTTAAAAAATCTTTTATTTATTTATTTGGTACAGGGTCTTGCCATGCAACTTAGACTTGAAGTGATTCTCTTATTTCAATCTCCCCAGCATTGGGTTTACAGGCGTGCACCACTATGCCTAGTTTGGGTGGCCTGTATGGTGCGTGGTACCAGGGATCGAACTCAGGTCCTTGTGCTTGCCATGCATGTGCTTAGACCTCCGAGCTAGCTCCCCGGACCTCTGTTATGATAAGTTTAAAATCTTTATTTTGAGTGAAATCCTTGTCCCCTCCAAAGCTATTTAAAAACTTTGGTTAAATGCTAGAAAAATTTCTTTGGTATAAAAACAAACAAAACACCAGAAAATAAGCTGTTTTCTGTTAACTTGTTTTTAATTAAAAAAAAAAGGTACCATCTCTTTGTTAAGGAAAAATCTTAGCCAGGAAACAGCCTGCTGGGGAGGAGGGCCTATTATATGGCAGAATAATGTAGTTTTCCTATAACTACTCATTTGGGATCCAGCCCATTGGAGATTTGAAGATCTGTCTTTCAGTTTTTTAGTCTGACCAACTCAAAGTGCCTAGAAAGCTATAATATCAAATAAAAGTATTTCTGAAGTTAGCTGAGCTAATTTTCATTTTTTTTTTCAACTAGCACAGTAGGATCTTATTACATAAGAGGTTATTAGATATATATATATATATATA
>NDGM010426231.1:0-10759 GCA_002564305.1 Octomys mimax | reverse complement strand
ATACACAGATACAAAATGGACATTCATCCGTATCCCCTTTTTTTTGTTAAGTTCCGTTATTTGGCTTATTGTTGATGTGTTAGTTTTCTACTATTGGATCTTATCTCTTCTTCTTGTTTATTTGCTTATCTCTCCTGGTAGCTTCTTGCTGTTAGTCTTCCCGGGATTGTAGTCTTCATTATCTTTTTCTAAAATATGAAATATACTTCAGAAAAACTTTATAAAACTGGTCTGGTGATCATGAATTTCTTTACTTTTTATTTATTATGAATTATCTTATTTCTCCATTGAATTTGAAAATAGTTTTGCAGCATACATCAATCTGGGTTGAAACCCCTGCCCCTGCTACAAGCCTTGAAGTACTTCACTCCCAGCTCTCCTTGATTTACAGGTTTGTGTTGAGCAATTCACTGTAATTTTAGTGGGCTTTCTTTTATTATAAGTGATTGGTTTCTTTTCTGTAACTGCCTTTACTATTCTGTTCTTATGCAGAATTTCTGAAATATTGGTTTTTCTATGTATTGGTATAGATTTCTTTTAGTCATAGCTAACCAGGGTTCTATATAGCTCAATAATTTTTATGATAACTGGAGTTATATATCTCTCACTAACTTGTATGTTAAATTCTTTTTCCATGTTTGGGAATTTTTCTGCCATTACATGGGTGAACATGCTTTTTTATGGCATTTGTGCTATCTCTTGCTTTATCAATAACTTAAACCAACCTTATGTTGTTGTTCTCTGCATTATCTTCCCACTGCTTGCTTCATTTTTTATGAAATCTTGATATTTTTAAGAAATCTTTCTTTTCATGATCTCTAACCTCAATCTTGTCTTCTACATCTAATATTGTGTCTTCACCTTTGTTCAATCAACTGCATAAACTCTCAGTAGAAGATTTTAATCTTCTGGATATCTATTTGAATCTGTTTCATAAGTTACTATTCTTTCCTATATTGTGCATTCATGGTTTCCATCATTTCTTAAGCTCCTTTATTTTTTTTTTAAATCTATGTCTATTCTAGATTCACTGATAGGTCCTTCATGTTGATAGTCATCTCTTTTGTTACTTGAGAGTATTAAGGACATCTCTATTGAACCTCAATCTCCAGCAAGGTGTTACAGGGCAAAGAAGAAAGACCAAGAGATAAGGTGACTATGCAATAGGAATCTGGGATGACCAATTGTTCACAGGAAACTAAAGGCAAAATGCAGGCAGAACCTGGATATTTATTGGTGATATTTACATTGAGAAAAATGATGGGATTATCAAGTGACTCAGAAGGCAGTGATGATTTTAGGCTAATGAGTATCTTACATTAATGAGTGGGGAGAGATGGCAGGTTAATAAGTAGTTTGTCCATTTTTTCCTGGTGAAACCGTTTTTTTATTACTACTTAGTTATGAAGGAGCCAGCATGTGTTCAGCTTTTGTAATCTTGCCCTATAACATCAAATTACTGTGGGATTGTTGAGTTTCAACTCTTACTGGAGGCACACAAAGTTATTTTTCCAAATACCACTGTCTGCTTGCATGGCAAGATACTAGGCATCAGATAAGCCTTAATCACAATTTAATTATGAAATGAGTTTTCACAGTAAAATACAGAATGGCCTTCAAATTTAGAGATAACATCTAATATATTTTCAATAGCCTCATTTATCTATCTATCTATCTATCTATCTATCTATCTATATTTCTAATACCATTTCAATGAGTTCAGGTGAGTGGCTTCTGAATTCCTCTCTCTCATTCCTTGGACTTATCCTGGCTGAACTAGAGGTCTGAGCTTCAATTTCTCTTTTGTCTTCTCATTTTCTATTTTACTCTGTCTTCTGCGTTAATGTTTGTAAGTTGTTTATAGAAGATAACTTTATTGCTAGTATCAAAGTTTCCTTAGGATATGTCTATTCCTCAGAAATGTATCCTATGTGTAGGTGGTTCTTGGTCTTTGTGTCTGTCTCAAGAGCCTACATTCCAAATTTTTTGGTGATAAATAATTGCTTTTCCTTTGGCTCAGCACGCAACCCTCTGGCATTGGGCTATGGTGAAGGTTATGACCCAGATGATCAGTGTTGTTAGATAAGAGAGTACAATTGATTACACTAGGTGTGACACTTTGAAAAAGGTAGCATAATTAGGAATAACATTAACATCAATCACCGCCTAGACACTGGCAAACTGTGGTAACTACTAATTTTGTGTCTTTAACCAGTGGAGCAAGATCTACAGTTATATAACAAAAATCTAATATAAACCAGGAACTTGTATGCAATGATTTTCCCCTCAGTTGAGCAACTTTCACCCCATGGTGTATGGGGGGACTTAATAGGAATATTGGACAAAACAAAGAGAAATATAGTAAAAGAAAGGCTACCAGACAGAGGTTGATCACCCAGGGCTTTGGGAAACCCAAGAAGAGGTAAGGAGAGAAATAATGAAGAAAAAAAAAATAGAAGACTGTTGAAACAAGTCAGAAAGACTAGAGACAGTGTTTACTCATATGAAAATATCAAAAATTCAGGAACTAATATTGAGGGAAAAGAGAACAGAGGTGAGTAAAAAAATAAATAAAGTAAAAATCTAAATAAATAAACAAAAAAATCTAGAAAAAGAAAAAGAAAAATGAAACAAAAAAGATAAGGAAAACACAATAAAGTTTCTCTGGTGTCCACAGTTCTGTGGTATTTTCCAAGTAAGAGAACAAATGCATGCTGGGTGACCCCCACCATTGCTTCAACAGGATTAGCGCTGGATGTGAGGCTCATCTTAGCCTCCAAATATGGAAGCAAGGGCCAGACTTCAGCCAGTAGCCGTCTGTATATCCCTTAGTGGTCTATCCACTCCACACCCTGTTTCTTTCCACATAACTCTCCCAGCTTCTGTGGTCCACCAGACAGATAGCCCAAGGTTTCTCCCAGTCCCACCTGCAGTAGGCTTCTCCCAGTCTTTGCACAGCCTTCTTTGCTTCATTTCCACTGGTATGTCTTTATCTTCTCTCACCATTTGTCATAGGGTGGGATTACAGTACCTTTAACCATAACAGCAAGATCCACAGTTATATAGGGGTGTTATGAAATGAATGACTCAAAAAATAAATAAATAAAATAAAGGTCCAGCCAAGTAGCTCAGCATGGATTATAGTGCCTGCTTAGATAGAAGCAGCAGCCTGGGTTCAATCCACAGCATGCTGTGCTGGCCCTGCCTCTGGGGCAGGCTGAGATGGAAATTGAGACTGGGCATGGTGGCTTGAGCATGTAATCCCAGCTCTTTGAGAGGCTGAACACTGAACACAGGAGAATTACAATAAGTCCAAGCTACATAGTGAGACCATGCAGACCCTTATTAAGATACAATAAATAAATAAATAATTCACTTCCTGCCACACAACAGAGACAGCCCAAGGCTACATACACAGTTCCACTTCAATTTTTCTCTCTACCAAGGTGAGTGCTGAGCTTCCACTCCTCTGTCCAAGTCCAAAGCTGCTTAAATCTCATGTCAGCATCACTCTCAAAAGCCACTGGCCGGGGGCAGGAGAAACCATGCTGCTTCATTCACTACTTTCACCACTCCTACTGTGGTCACTAAATTTCCTGACTCACTGCTTCAGCCACTGCCATGAGGAAAGTCCAAGGCTGCTTAGTCTCCCTTCTCTCTCCTCTCCCATGGAGGTGGAAGGGTGCCAGCTTCCTACATGTGCCTGGGTCATGATCAAAGGGTGCTTAAATCCCACATCCCATATCTTTGTTTCAAGCCACTGGTTGTAGGGCAGAGGGATTATGCTGTGCCATTCACTACCCTCAATGACACAGCCAATGTGATCTTTAACTTTGCGGTCTCTAGAGATTTTCACTTAGCTGCTCTGGCACACAACAAAACAAAACACTGGCAGCCCACTGAAGAGGGAGCAGTTTCCTGATCACTTGCTTGTGCCAGCAAAATTTATTGTCAGGTATAGTATCCTGTGTTTAAAGGAAGGCAAAAGATGGACAGGGCCTTATATCCCAAATCTATCCTGTGTGGCCTGACTTATTCAGACTATTGCAGTCCATCAGTGGTTTTTTGTGGAAACGTCCCACAGTGGTGGTCCTATTTGTCCCATAATTGTGTGTCCCACCAGCAGCTCTGTGGCTTGGATCACAGTTATATGAAGTCCTACGTTTATGTTTTGATCTACAAGTCTCTTATTTCAGACTGATTTTGATATCAGGATATGTTTCCCTCCCTTTCTTCCAATTGCCTGTGTATTTAGTTGGTTTTCTCTGAGTAGATACATTGTGTCTCTTCTATTCACCAGTATTGAAATCCATAATTCAAGACTTGAGGGCTGGCCAAATATCTCAGAGGATTAAAGCACCTGCAAGCAGGTGCAGGGACTGGGGGTTCAATCCCAGGGCCTGCCATGCAGACTCTGCCCCTGAGGTGTGTTGAGATGGCAACTGAGACTGGGCATGGTGGTTTGTGGCTGTAATCCAACCTCTTGGGAGGCTGTAAACAGAAGAATCACTATGAGTTCGATCTAGTAGTGAGATACTAAACAAAGTGTAGACCCTTCCCTAAAATACAAAAAAAAAAAAGAAAAAGAAAGAAAAGAAATAAAAAACATTTTGAATGTATAGATCAATCCCACCTGAAATAGAAAGAATTGGCTTGATTACATTTCTTTATAGAATTACAGAGTATACTAATAAACCATAAGAAAAATTTATATTATGCCAGCTGGTTTTTTGGTTAGCTGTACATGTAAGGAACAAGCAGAACTCCAGAAAGGAAGAGAAGTAATAGCCATTTCAAATTGAAATAATGAGAAAGGACCTGAGATATAGCTCAGCAGCGTAGGTACCTGTCTGGCAAGTGCAAGTTCCTGAGTTCAATCTCTGGTACCCAGAAGAAAATAAAAAATCCTAGAGAACATGCTGTCTGTTGTCATTTGAGTAAGTAAAATCTATAAGACACTTTGATTCTCTTCATAATATTGACATTCAAGTGGTAGTCTCAGTATCATAGAGATCTTGTTATTCATTTTCAGAATCTAATTAAATCTAGACACTGATCAGTGTTCACTTCTAGGTTTTCATAAACAAAAACTAATTCCAGCCTTGTACTCCCCAGTGGCTTGAGTGTCACTGGGGAGGAATATCATGAGATGGGGTAGGCCCTTTATATAATGCTCCAAATATGTCCAGATCCCACCCCCCACCAGAGCGTTGTTTTGTTCCCATATTAGAGTGATGTTCAAATTACCTAGCACTATGGAAATGAGTGCTGCTGCAGTAGCAGATTAGATTCCCTCACATCCCTGCACAATGACTGAACTTGCCTTTTGTTCCAGGTGTGACTATTGAAGAGAGGAGCACTTTCATGGCGTGGAACTTTAGGAAAACGGGTCTTCTAAAATTATTGTTTTGTATTAACTGGTAGGTTAAAATGCAAGGTCTATAAATACAACTGAAACAAGTTGTAAGAGCTATCATAGCTATAGAGGACAGAGGTAATTACTGACTGGATGGCTAAGAAAGAAGAGGGAGTAATATTAAAATTGGTTTTCAGAAGACAGCTACATTGAGGGTTTTTCTGCAGCTTTTAAAAAATTTAATTTTATTTTATTATTTCATTTCAAAAAGTCAAAGACCAAAGCAAGAACATAAAGCAGAAACAATGACAGAAACAGGGCAACATACAGCAAAATCTTACAGATTTTCAGAACAAGAATAGCTGATTAACAATGGTTGATATATTATTTACTTTTATCATCAACTCTGTTGCTCAGATTAACAAATACAGTTAAGTAGGATTGGACATATGATTGCATATTACCGCTTGTTTTACAGAAACCTTAATCTTTTCTGCTTGTACCTGAAACTAATGAAATTCTGAGTCCTCATAAACTCTAATGAGTTACACAACCATTCACAGCATTAATTTTTCATCCCTTCAATGAGATTATTTAAGATTATAGTAACTTCCTGTGCTGTTGGAATATTAGTGAGACTTAAAATTAACTTGAACTTTATACAAGTTGAATGATGAAAGTTCTAGGAATATTTTTAATATAGCAAAGGAAAAATTGGTAAGATACCCAGATGAATACAAGCACTCACACACATGTAACATCAAGTCTGTTTACCCCAATTTTCATATAAAACATCTTCTAAAAGATATAATATCAATACTAAAGTCCATGAATAATAAACAGACATTCATCACAAATTTTCACTTTTTGTCCAACTTTATATGTACCTAAGAAACAGAGGAGTAAGTATACTCAATGTGCCAAGAAAGTTTAGTGAAGTAAAGCTTTAGATATTGAGGTGTTAACATAATCATGTTGCAAACTCTGGGAGTGTGGATATTGTTTTTCACAAACAAGTTCTAAATTTCATTTGGTTCTTCAAAATGAAAGCTAATTTTGAGGAATTCCAATTTCTGGTTGTAGCAAAGTAGATTAAAACAGATGAACTACCTTAAAATACTAATCATAAACTCTAGACAAAATATTGAAAAATAATTAAAAGTACCCAAGAGTTTCTCCACAGATAACCCCATGTTTCCTTACAGGGGCTTAGATGTAAACTCTTTAGGATTCAAGATAAGAAATTGGTTTTGGGGAATTCAGCTGGCACTGAAAGGAGGAAACACAAACCATGAAGAGCTAAAGAAGCTACTAAAAGTGAGTATAAGTCACTGCAGTCATCACTGACTTCTCACTGCACAGTCAAAGGATGAATATTTCAGGATCTCATGTAAAGAATGTCAGTTAGAATTCTCAGAGTTCTAAAAAGAGATGTTTTGGGGACTGCTCATCATGGGATTCAGAGCTTTATATTTGTGGCCCAGTATAGAAACTTACTGAAGCTTTACTTTTTTGTCTCAAAGAGAAGGATGAGCTTTATAGGGAGAGGACTTACTATGAGCCAAATGAAAGTCTATCTTCCCTTCTTGAAAGCCAAACCAACCCATATACAAAGCACTTGAAGGTTACCAGTGGTTTAATCACCTCTAGAAAAAACTTTACTTTTGTGAACAAGGGTAACAAAATCCAGAATAATTTTTATCATCCTTATAACAGAAGGAAAAACAGCAAATATAGATATTACATAGGAAAATAAATAGGATCTTAGAATTCATATTCAAGGGGAAAAGAAGCCAATATTTATACATATCTAAATATTCAAGGTTTTTGAATTAGCAGATGATGAGTTTAAAACAATTGTAATAGGTATGCTAATGAATCTGCAGACTATTTGGAGACTTTGTGTGGAATCTGTCTATAAATACAGTAGTGCTAAGGGTGAAAAATTAAAAAGAGATATGAAAGTTGAAGAATTTAATCAATAAGAAGAAAATTCTAGATAAGAGGAATATAACAGTGGATATGAAAATTTCATTCGGAAGTACCCACAGCAGATGGAACACATTGTCATAAAGAATCAATAAACACTAAGACAGATTAGTAGAAATAATACAGTTTATTAAAGGAAGAAAAGACTAAAACAAAAGTGCAACTGCTTCTAGTTAATGTCCTTGTGTGGAATATCAAGAAGACATATATATATATATATATATATATATATATATATATATATATATATTCTGAGTCCCAGAAGCTATGATAGAAAAAGTAAAAGTGAAAAACATACATATCTAAGTGAAAATTGTCAGGCTTGAGATATAGCTCAGTAGAATAAGCCCCTGCCTGGCAAGTGCAGGGTCCTGAGTTCAATCCCTGGTACCACCAAATAAATAGATAGATAGATAGATAGATAGATAGATAGATAGATAGATAGATAAATAAAGTCAAATTTTCTACATTGAGGAAAAAAAGAAAAAAAAAAGAACACTGCACAGTCCCAGAAAAGCTCAAAGCCAATAACAACAACAACAAAAAAGGTCAAGGGTCAGCCAGATAGCTCAGCAGATTAAGACACCTGCTTGGGCAGACTCAAGGGCCAGGGTTTGGTCCCCAGCCTTCCATGCTGGCCCCACCCCAGGGGTATGCTGGACAGCAATTGAGATGAGGCATGGTGGTGCATGCCTGAAATCCCAGCACTTGGGAGGCTGAAAAACAGGAGGATCACTAGGAGTCCAATCTGTGTAGAGAGACCATGTAGACCCTGTACTAAAAGCCACACTTAAGTATCTCATAATCAAACTACCTAAAATTTATGGTGGAAAGTTAATCTTGAAAGCCAGAGGGAGAAGCTTATTACATACTGAAGAGTAACAATGTTTCTCATTATACACATTTCTTGATTACAATCAAGACAATGAAGCACTCTTTTTCAAATACGAAGACAAAGAAAATGCACTGTCAATATAGAATATAACATGTAGTAAATATATCTTTCAACAATTAAGACAAAATAAATTCATTTCCAAATGAGCAAAAGCATAGTTTTATTGCTACCAGACTTACATCGAAAGAAATACTAAAGAAAACTTACCTGAAATAGTCAAAATATTGCTATGGAGAAGAAAAGAACATATACACAAATGTGAAAATGGAATATATAAGACTAATTCAATGGGTAGTTACTGGAGCAGTCTTACATTAAACATACAGTGGTCTAGTGCTAATTTAATTTTAACAATGGTAAATTAAGAGTGCTCTGAAAGCTGGAGATATAGTGCAGTGGCATAAGCACCTGCCTGGCAAGCTCAAAATCCTGAGTTCAATTTCTAGGCAGGCAAAAAAAGAAAAACAAAAAGGGTGAAGCTGGGGAGCAGGTAGGGCCAGACTTGAAGTCTTACTCAAGGTTGATCAAGCCAGTAAAGACTGGTCTGAGAGAAAACACTTGTTAAAAATACAAGCATAGACAAAACCCAACCAGAAAGATAGAGTGAAATACTAAAAGTTACTATATTAGCCACAAAGATAAGACAAAAAGTAGCAATTTGTTAAGTTTAAATCCAACCACATTCATGATTACATTAAATATCAATGGACTTGCCACTAACATAGGAAGAGATTTTCAGAATGAATACGAAGACCAAACTATGTGCTATTTAAAAGAGACATAATTTAAATATAGAGATACAGAAATTTTAATAGAAAAATAGATAAAATTGTATCACATAAACACTAAACATATTCAGTGTGGTATGGATGCATAAATAGCAGGTAAAGCAGAAATTTAAGCCAAAGGAGTACCTTTTATAAATATAAAACATAAACACATCAAAAAGCTAAAAATATTTGAGGCAATATAGAACTAAAGAAAAAAAAATGAACTAACCAAACACAGTTTGGGATTTTAACACCAACTTTATATAATTGTTAACACAGTTAATGCTATATACCAAAAAGTCAACATAGTCGTTGAAGATATCATTGTCAATAAACTTGACCTGATGCTCCCATTATTCTATCTGTAACAAATAAATATCTACATTATTCTCAAGAAAACATGGGATATTCACAAATATGGATTATTTATTGGGTCACAAAGCAAGCCTCAATATGTTTAAAAGAATCAGAATTACACAGTCTGATCATAGCAGAATTACCAGTAAGATCAAAATGTTTGTAAAGTCTCTATTCTGAAAGTAAGACCCTGCCAAATAAATTCACAAATCAAAAAGAAACTAAAAAAAAAAAAAAAGAAAAGAAACTCGAGGAATTGCAGTATATTTTGATCTAAATAATGTTAAATTTATTACACATCAAAAACATTAAGATTCAGGAATAGTAGGTCTTAAAATCAATATTTTAAATGTTTATAAAGAAAAATATTAAAATAAATAACTAAAGAATTTAATTTAAAAAGTAAAATAAAGCAAACACAAAGGCAGGAGACGAAACAATGAAGAACAATATCATAAAATAGAAAATGAGTAAAATAGGAAAAATAATAAAGACAAGGATTGATTATTGAAATATTATAAGTGATATATTTTATTAGAATAATAAATGAAAATACAAAATTATGAATATCAGGAATAAAAGACATAATGGTTTCTTACAGATATAGAAGATAAAATTGAGAGCTTCAGTCTATCGGTTCAGCAGCTTTGATGAAATGAACAACTTCTTTGTAATGCAGGAATTAGCAGATTTAATGCTAATTGTCTATAAATGTTTCAAGCTCACTGCAGCATGCCCAGGCTAGGTGAGAACCTGCTGTAAAAGCATAGCCTGCACTCACTCACCAAGAAGTCACCAAGAAACTTCAGCACCTCTGTGTTTTTGCATCCAGTACTCAATATATAAGTCTTAGTTAATTTTTACTCATTGCTGGAACAAATACCCAACACTCAAAATTAAGGAAGGAAAGGTTTATTTAGCTCACAGTTTATAAAGGTTTCAGTCCATGTTCAGCTGGCTCCAAAGGCAGCGCTTCATGGTGGCAGTAAACAATGAAAAGCAGAAGAAGAGCAACAGCTGCAGCATCCATCAAGCCTCTCTCTCTTCCTTCTATGCTGACTGCCAAGACCCGTGCTTCACTTCAAAGATCAGAAAATCTCCTCCAAAGTGGCGCACCTGCGAAGAACAAGCTCCTGGGGTGGGTGTTTTCTGCTCTAGGTCAGGCCCATCACACCCTAGGGTGGGCCCTCACTGCCCTTCGAGGGGGGGCACAGCCCACGATGTGGAACTGCAGAGCCGATCCTGCTAAGTTAACACAATGAATCAACCACTACATTATCAAAATCTTCTCACAATATAAGAAACAGCTTTACCTCTTATATTTTGTTGTTATATTTTTCTGCTGGATGGTTAAGACCAAGGTAAAGCAGGACCTATGCAACAAGAGTTGTA
>NDGM010426102.1:0-11291 GCA_002564305.1 Octomys mimax | reverse complement strand
CCCTCCCTCCCCACCCACTCCGCCTCCTCTGCCCTCCCCTCGCCATGTTCATTGTCATTCATTGTCGTTATTAGCATCGTTTTTTGCTCCATGCCCAAGGCACATGCTTATGTTCACGGTGGGTGTTTGGTGCACAGACATGACATATCTCAAATCTTTCTAGCTTCCTTTGCCCTCTGCTTCCCTCCCCTTTGGCTTCTGTCCTAGACTGAAAGGAAAGGTAAGATTGCTGAGGGAGGTGGGACTGGTCGTCTGGGTCCTGGAGCACACATGCGAGTGTGGAGCATCTGGGCAGCTGGGGAGTGACTGCATCAGGGGACAATGTGGCCCTCCCAATGTCCTCGGCAGGGTGTGGGCTCGCACTAGATCTAGAAGCAGTCCCATAGGGCAGAGCACAGGCTGCTTCTGCTGCATTCACAGGCATGGACACTCTGAAAAGTAATGGCACTACTGCAGGGCTTAGCAGCAAGCCAATTTAACTAGGTTTACAGTTTTTAAAGATCACTGTGGTTGCTACATTCATGTCTGCTTTGAAAGGGAATACTATAGGCAGGGAGCGCCACACAGAAGTTCTTGCAAGCATTAAAAAGAAAAATAGTGAGTTTGAATTTCTTATTTATTTAGTACAGGGTCTACAGGGTCTCACTACACAGAGCCTCCCAAGCACTGGGATTGTAGGCGCACGCCACCACGCCCGGTCTCAATCACTGTCTCAGCATGCCCCATGGACAGGACTGGCACAGCACATGGGGATTGAACCCTGGTCCCGGCACCTGCCTAAGCAGGTGCTTTAGTCCACTGAACTCTCTGGCCAGCCCTTGAATTTCTTAAGTGCAGAAGGGAATGAAGAAAAGCAAACAAATTAAGAAGCTATAAACAACTTACAATTAGTGGTATCTACTTAGCAATGAAGATGTGGTTTGAGGGAGAGTGATGGGGAAAGCCAGTTTTTTTTTTTTTAATTTACAAAGGACAGAAACAAAAGCAGTTTACAAGAACAAAGACAAAAAGAAAGCACTATAGGATAATAGAAGTGGTACAGAATTTCAAAACAAGAAGAGAACCCAAAAATCGCTACCGGGAGACTCCTAGAATTAATAAACAAATTCAGTAGCATAGCAGGGCACAAAGTCAGCACTCAGAAATCAATAGCATTCCTCTATGCAAACAGCAGACTCACTGAGAGAGAAATTAGAGAAACAACACCCTTCACAATAGCACCCCCCAAAAATGAAATACTTGAAAATTAACAAAGGAATAAAAGATCTATACAATGCAGATTACAAAACTCTGAAAAAAAGATGGAAGAGGATTTCAGAAAATGGAAAGATAGTTCTTTCTCCTGGATAGGAAGAACCAACAGAAATGGCCATACACTGAACATTGTTACCCAGATTCAATGCAATCCCTATTCTAATACCATCAGCATGCCTCACAGATATGGAGAAAACACTCCTAAAATTCACCTGGAACCATGGCAACGACACAAGTCACCTCTGAGATGTAGCACTGGAAACCCTGTGCCAGGCTGCCCTATTTCTTTTCCCCTCTGGCAGGAAGCAGGGAGGCCATATGCCAAGATGCAGAGTCACAGAATGTGAGCAGCTGGGAGTGCCAAGTCACCTCCTGGGTGACAGCTGCTCCGGATCCTTGCCCAGGCAAGAAGGGACCGCGAGTGAGCAGAAGGAAACTTCGAAGGCTGTGCTGTTGAAAGTGTGGTGCCTATCTTGTCAGAAAGCTCTCTGTGTGTGTGTGTGTGTGTGTGTGTGTGTGTGTGACATACAGAAGGGGAAAGGACAAAATGTCAATTTAGTTTTAGGAAGGTCAAGTTTCAGACAGCTGAACGACACTGAAGCAGACATGTCCAATACTCAGATAAAAATATGTGTAAAGAATTTGAAGCAAAATGTGGAGCAGTGGTGGCAGACCTATGGCATGCGTGTTACTGTGTTTTTCTTTTAAGACAAAAGATGCTAATGTATGAGTTGCCTTTTCAGCACTAAAACCTCAGTATTCAGGTTTAATTGTCACGCTGGCACTTTGTGACAAATAAGTGGGTTTTGAGTTGCAGTTTGGTAATTGGGTGCTAAAAGGCTCCCCATCACTGAACTAGACTAAGGATAAAGGCTTGCAGAGATGACGCAGCTAAGGAGTAGGCATAACCAGGTAGCGGGGTGAGCCGTCACTCAGCGCGTGAAGCAGGACTCCGAGGCTGAAATGCAGGGTGATCCGAGAATACCCTTTTCCTGGTGATGGTTTTGTTTTCACCGTTGCTGGGAAGCAGTGGGATTCCAGTCAGTTTTGCTCTGTGCTTTTAAAATCATACTTACTGTCAAGCTGATCTCAATACTGTTCCGTATTTTAAAGCTGCCTCCTAATACGGTAAGGCGTCAGGGTGCCCGGGTTGAACCGTGCAGCAGCCAGCTTCAGCCTCATGAAAGAAAAAAGAAACCCAAAGAATTATCATTAAAAAGTTCCAAATAGTTTCTTTCTTGAAGTGATATATCAAACTCAAATTAGGAGTTATTTTAAAAAATTGTCTCCAGAGGCCCTTTGGTCACCCAGATGTAAAATGAACCGACAGATGGCCGCTGATGGCTGGGCGACATCTCCACGCCACCGGCTTAGACTCAGACGCTGGGTGGCGCTTTGGTGCTGTGAGCTCACGTGACCGAAGCCGACTCCTACCGCTGCAGATTCTGCCGTTTTGGGAGCAAAACCTGACTAATCCGGCACGAATCCCCCTGCTCTGGGCCTGGACTGTCGTCCTCGCTCAGACGTGCGCGTGCGCTAGCTGCTCAGCCCCTACCCTGACACTGAGTACAGGAGCACAGTGTTTGGGCGTGAGGCCTGTGCCACATCGTGGAGAGGCAGGAACAAGTGAGCTGGCGGACGGCCTGAGCCGCGGGCTGGCTGAGCTGTGGACGCTCCACACCAGCAGGCTGCGCGAGGGAGCGCGCCGAGCGGCTGGGTGGGCTGCTTCCCCACAAGCCGCGTCCTGGAGGGGGCAGGGCGCCCCCAAAGACAGCACCGGAGAGGCAGTGGCCTTCATTCTTCTCCTTTTCGTGACAGTGAAAGCAGTTCCTTCCCTCCTCTCTGCTCATGCGGACTCATGGCCGTCAACCCCATCAGCCTGTGCAGGTAGCCGTGTGTGCTGCCTTGGGGTAGAGGACGGGACCTGAAAGAGGCGCTCTGGCCTGGCCTGGCCTGCCGAGGCGCCCGCCTGGCGGCGGGGGCCTGTGTGTGTCTGCTCCGTCCTCCACTCCCCAGCTGGCCCCAGCCAAGCTTCCTGCTGGCTCTCCTCACTTGTTGCTCACTGAACATCACCGTGTTTGAAGGGCTGGCTGTCATCTCCAGAAGGGTGTGAAATCTGAGCACCCCAGGGAGACCCTTCATGAGTGCCATGCACTTCTCTCCTGCAAAGGGAAGGGGCGCGAGTACTGACTATCAATAGCTCCCTGGAGATTAGAAATTAAGAGTAGACAAGATGAGCTTAATGCATTTGTTACTGAGAGTGAACGATAGGCGAAGGAGGGCCGAGAAGATGCAATGATTTGGCGTGGAAAGCCACGTACTGCCTGCCTGTTATGTTCTGGTGCAGAAGGCTTGCACTGATGCACTTTCAACTTGCCAGCTCTCAGTATGTGAACAAATGACAGTGCAATGAAAAGCCCCGAGTGCGAACAGAAGGGTGAATGGGCAAGCGAGGCCATCCGTCTGTGTCCCTTGAGTCAGAGACAGGAAGCCTGCCGCCAGGTGCCAAAAGCATAATTAACTCCATCGTGCCTGACGAGTACCAGGTGAGTTCCAGGAATAAAAGGCATGCTGGGCGAAAAATGGGGATAATTTTTCCAATTGAAATGGATGAGAAAACGGATGAGTACGCACAAGCGCATGACACGACTCAGTTTTCTGAAAGAAATAATTCAAGCGACCAATCAGAAATCATGAAATGGGAGTAGTCTTGTGCCCATGCCTTTGAAATGACGAGTAAAAGGAAGAAGGAAAGTACAAGGGGACCACGTCTTGGGTGAGTGACTCAGTCGGTGTCTTTCCACTGACCCTCCCACCCTGCAGCAGCGACAGCATCGCGGAACAATAGGAGGCTCATTTAGCTTTCAGCTGTGCCGCCTCCAATTCCCAGGTGCTTCTGCTCCGCAGCTGTCATGAAAGCCCTGGACTGGGCACCCCGAAGCCTGCAGAGTCGATGCACGTGGGGTCCCAAGGCTGGTGCCCATCCCAGAGGCTCGAGGTCCCGCTAGATTGGATGTCGGGACAGCGCACAGGCAGCACAAGCTGGCGCTAGGGACAGAGGAGCCATAGCCAAGGTTCCCGTCAGACACCTCACCAGAACATGGAACAAAGAATTCCAAACTGCACTCGTTTTTGTCCTGAATTGTTTCTTCTAAGGTAATGTTCTCTCCTATTCTTCATACAAGATGTCTGAAACTCACCCCGCCAGGCCACCCGGTACTCTGCCCTTGCAGCAGCCCAGAGCCATTTTGTAGGTGGGCCTTGGCCAGCTCTGCGACCCCGACCCCGAGCTTGTCCTGAGCAAGCCCACGCAGCGCCCTCCAGGGTGCTCCGACAGACTCCTGAGTGGTCTCTCAGGCTCCGCGCTTGCTGCTTTGCCGCCCACTCTCGTTTGCTGTCACAGTGATCTCAAAGAATGAGGTTTGGACTGTTTGTCTTTTTATGAAGTTGTAACAATCCCCTGCCTCAGTGATTCCTGGGTTTTGGACATTAGGCACTGATCCTGGTAAATTTAAGACAAACTAAATAAATACAAAAGGAATTCATTAGAAGAATATTGGCGTTTGCTGAATTAAGGAAAATCTGAATGATCCGTGATCTGGGCTGGTAGTTTGGGATTAAGCACCAGCATCGGCATGGCTTGGGCTGCTGGTCGTGCCCCTGACCGTTCAGGCTCAGGAGGAAGCGCACTGCGTGGGCCACGCGAGCCTTGGAGCACCAGGAAGGCAGAGACCTGACGGTCTTCCCAGGACGTCACGGCACTGGAGCGGAGGAGGGCACCACCGTGCACCATGAATCACTGGAAGGACAAAAGCAATTGATGTTTCTCTGTCTTTCGTTTATTAAAGTTAAACTCTTCTTAGTATGTCCTTTTTATTCAAGGTCCTAAATTATCTGGCCTTTACTAGCTTTTCTAGTATGCTGTATGTTGTGTAGCTGACCCTTGCTTAGTGACTAACAACTGTCCTTAATGGCTTTGTCTCTGCTGTAGTCTTTTGCAGTGAGCTTTGGGTGGAAAATGAGATGAGGCCCAGGCCCGTTCTTCCTCCTGCCCCTCCTGTCCCGCCCCTCCCCTCCTCTCCCCCTCCCCCGCCCCTCCCCTACCTATTCCCTCCCCATCGTCCTCCCCTCCCTTCCCTCCCCCTCCCCCGCACGCGCAATCCGAGGGGAGGGCCGCTGGGCTGCTGCTCCTCCGCACCGGCGTTGCGTGCTCTGGGGAGGAGCGCGCGAGGCGCTGGGCTGGCGGCCTTCCCGTCGCGCGTGCTCAGACCGTGGGGAAGCGCCCGGCTGGCATGCCGCGTCGCTGTCCTTGGTTAACGTCTCAGAATAGCCACTTACTGAAGGTCTGTCTGATGAAGCTGCATGTAAATCCATGGCGCAGAAAGAATACAAATTTCATTATTCCCTGGTTTATTAGGTCTGTTTAAAAACTGGCGTATTTAGTAGGGGTTCATCACAATGAGATTATTAACACTTTTAGTCAGATGACGTGTCTGAGCTCCGTCGGGGTGTCCCTCGGCACTTTAGCAGGCCCTGTCTTCCACTTGGTAAGTGCCATCGCTGGGACAGTTCAACAGTCTCTTGACATTTCTAAACTTCAGGGCCAAAGCTCCCTCTGTGAGGAAGTACCTACCCAGTAGAACATTACAGTAGTAACATTGCCTTAAGTGTGTCATTTGCAATATGAAGTTGCCTTGTGGGGATTTTCTTTTTCTTTTTTTTTTTTTTTTTCCAGTACCAGGAATAGAACTGGGGATCTTATGTTTGCCAGATAGGTGCGTATGCCACTGAGCTGTCTCCCTGGCCCCCTTGTGCGGCTTTTTAAATGTTTTTCAGTTCAGAGAGTGAAATCTGTGTGAGCAAGCTGTATGGTAGCAGACATGCTGCCCAGACGGAGAAGCTGAGGTGCTGGTAGGCAGGGGAAGAGCTACGCACAAAGGAGCCGAGAGCTGTGTCAGCCTTTCTCACTGTGTGCCGCTCTCCCACTGTACTAGGCCATGTGGGCGTGGGTGCTGGAGATGAGCCGTGGCCTGGGCAGTACAGCTGGTGTACCAGCTTCTGAGGCACTGTTTCCAGGCTGCTTCTGGAAATCTCCATGGCATCTGTCCAGCCAAAGAGTTTTTGGGACATGACCCCTCAAAACATAGGCAATAAAATCAAAAGTTAGGCAGACAGAACCACATTGCTCTAAAATCCTCTGTACATCCAAGGAAACAATCTGCAGAATAGGGGACATCTACAGAACATGAGAAAACATTTGCAGACCATATATTTGGTAAGATTAATATGAAAGCATAAGGAATTCAAACAACTCAACAGCAAGAAAAAAATCCTATTTACAAGTGGGCAAAAACATGAGTAGACTTTTCTCAAAAGACAATACACAAATGGTCAAATATATAAAACAATGTTCAACATTACTAATCATCAGGAGAATGTGAATTAAAAATATTATTACCTCATCTCTGGAAGAATGGCTATTACCAGACAGACAAAACGTAGCAAATATGAATGAAAATATGGAGAAAAGGGAGAACTTGGACACTTTTATGCAATTGGTGGACATATAAATTAGGACAGTCATTTTGGAAAACATAGTTAAGTTTCCTCAAAGCACTAAAGATATTGCTAGCAAATTGTCTAGGAATCTCATTGCAATCTCACCAGATCTGTCTGTTTGTCTGTTATCTACCATCTATCTATCTATATCTATCATTATCTATCTACCTATCTATCTATCGTCTATCTCAGTGCCAGGTGTATGTTCAAAAGATACGCAACCACCACACTCCAGACAGCAGTGGATGGTGGCACTGTTCACAGCGGCTGAGATAAGGGGCCAGCCACGGGGTCTGTCAGGGCCCGAATGGGTAAGGAAAATCATACAATACTATTCAGCAGTAAAAGGGAGGAATTTCTTTCCCTTGTGTCAACCTGAATGAACTGGGGGATATTATTTTAAGTGAAATAAGCTAGACATTGAAATAAAAACACAGTATGATATGATTTGCATGTGGACCCTGAACAAGTTGAATGCAGAGAAGCAGAGATAAAATGAATTTCTGAGATTTAAGTATTCTCATTACAAAGGAAATGACAAATATGTGCAATGCATACATCAAACAGCTTGATTTAGCTATTTACAATGTAAAATATATTAAACATTTGTAAGTCTGCACAATTTTTTCTTGTCAGATTAATGATAGGTAGATAGATAATAGATAAGTAGATAGTAGATAGATGGTAGGTAGATGATGGATAGGTAGATGATACATAGTAGAAGCTAGATAGATGATAGGTGGATGGGTGGATGGATGGATAGTTGATAGATGATAGATGGATGAGTAGATAGGTGATAAATAGGTGATAGATAGATGGATAGAAAGACAGACAGACAGACAGAAGATGAAAGCTGCCTATGGCTGGGGAGGCTGGTACTTCTCGCCACTCGGGAAGCAGTGGGCTCTGGCCAGTGCAGCTCCAGCTAAGTGGCTCCTCTGGTCTGGTGCAGTTGATGGCCATGCATGGGGTCCAGTGCTACCTGCTGCAGGCTTACGGACTGACAGAACCACAGAAGAGGTAGGTGAAGGTGCAGGGGAACTAGGCGCGAGGGAAAATGTCAGATAAATGGGATACACAAAGCACTGAGTGACGAGGTAAGGATCTGGGAGGCACCTCAATATGGAAAACAGGATGGATGGTTGTAGTAGAAGGGTTTATGAATTTGATGACAGAAAGGGGGTGGGATTAGCATTTATCTTCATATTCTTGCTGACTTCTAAGGGAAGCACTTTTCCAGAAAGCAAGGGGTGAGTTAAGAAAGCAAGTAGATTTGTGATAGTTGCCAAGGAAAGTGAAGAGAATTTTAAAAATGTGAGCAACATTAACAGCTCAGCTAAGACAAGACACCAAAGATTCGAGGTGGCATCAATTCTGTGGTCTCAGATACTGTCTGACAGTGTTCAGCAGGTCTGGGAAGAACGGGCATGTGGCAGGATTCTGTCACTTATGGAGCACCTTTCAGGCTCAGGTGCTGTTCTAAATACGGAGGACCAAACAGTGGACTGCATAAGGAAGGTCTACGGCCTTGCGGGCTCACAGCCTGGAGAGGAAATGCTGAAAACAAACAGGGACGGCGAATGAAATGGTAGCATATCAGTGACAAGTCTAGGGAGGAAGGGTTGTCATTTCAGATGGGCAGTGTGGGCGAGGCCTCTGAGAAGGCGCTGTATGAAAAGGGCGAGCTCTGGCGTGGCGCTGGCAGAGAATACTCCAGGCAGACGAGGCAGCAAGTGCAAAGGTCCTGGAGCATGCTGTGTGCCCATCTAGGAGGTGGAGGTGGAGCTGAGGGCAGGGAGTAGGGCTGAGTGATGTGGTGTGCATGGCCTGGTGGCTCGTGGCTTTTAAGTTGACTCTGGGCTAAAAACCTGAGGGAAGATGAGGTGAGAGGTGTGGAGCCCGCGAAGTGTGGGGGATATTGGGGAAGACATGCTGCATCTATCATGGGGAGGGGAAGGAGAGGAGCCCCGAGTGAGGAGATGAACTGGGAGCCTTCTGTGCACATGAGGAGAAAATAAGGAGAGAAGGCATTTCTGAGTGAGTCTGGACTTGATGACTAAATGGTTGCATGTATTAGCGCACGTGGGATGCGCTGGTATCTTGTGTTTCCTCAGTAAGCTCCCACTCCCTTCTAGGATGCTGTCTAAATTACATTATTATACTTCCATCCACGTTGACAGAGGAAGAAACTGAGGCATGGAGGTGTGCGCTTGTGCTAAGAGCCACACGGAGTGCGGGGCGCAGAGTGAGCTCCGGCCGACCCGTGGGGAGAACGGGGCGCAGCGCGTGAGCTGCACCGCCTGACTCTTCTGTGTCCGTTGTCCCCTCCCAGCCACACTGGAGAGGAATTGGCAAATGCAAATAATACACGGCGAATGTGCAGTTTCGTACATCAACACGTGCACTGCCGAGGGACCACCGCCATCAGGGAACCGGACCTCACGCCGCGTGCTGCCTTCTTTCCTCACTTGTCTTTCTTCCACAGTACATTTCAGCTCGCCCTCTTGGGCGTCACGAAGGGCGCGGTATGGCAGCGGAGGACACACGCCCGCCCCTGGATGGATACCAGGAGGTCACTGCTAAGCCGCTGAGGACAGAGGCAGCCTTTTGCAGTAGTTAGAGATGCAGTCAGTGGCAAGGGCGTGGGACACCAGTTAGTTCTCGGGCTCAAGGGACGAGGAGGTTATGGCTAGTGACACAAAGACGGTGCAGAACGGACAGGCACAGACGTGCGCCTGAGTATAGGCAGTAGCGAGGCGCTTGATGGGAGTGGCGCGGTGGGGCCAAAGAGCAGCAGAAAGGAGCGCGGGGGTCAGGGACAAGTGTGAGCGAGGCAAGCCCTGAAGCCACCTTAAGCCTCTGTTTTAAGCAAATTGGGAGAACCAGCAAAGCAAGTGGCGATGTCTCGGTCACAGAGCCAGTTCCCTGGTGGCTTAGGGGCCGGAGTCCGCGCTCCTGATTGCTGAGACGCCCGGCCGCTCTTGCTGACTCATCTGCTGGTTACTGATTCCCCATCTCAAGGGGGTGATTGCGGTTAATAAATAAACCCAGCCGAGGAAACTCTCCTGCAGAGCGGGCCTCAGAACCAATGGGGGCGCCGTGGCGGGGGTCCGCTTCCCAGCGCCTGCCCGCGGCGTGCTGGCCGCCAGAGCTGACTTTCCTTGGTGACCACCTGCCTCGCAGAGACTGCCTGTTAGGGCCGGCACCAGGCAGGCGTTCCGGGGAGGAGCGAAGGTCATCCTCGGGGACTTTCCAGCTGAATCAGGTTCTGCGTGAGCCTTGAACTCAAAGTGCTTGTGGTAGGTCGGTGCGGGTGGGAAATCGGCCGGCCTGCGTGGAATGACTTAGCGCAGCGTCTGCGCCGCCGTGCGGGCGTCCCAGGAATGCCCGGAGCGTCACCTCCCGAGCGGAAAATGAGGGCGTTGACTTGTGAGCTTCCTGCCCCTCGCCAGCAGCGGTGGCAGCTGTCGTGTGTGCACCAGGAGGTGTCTGACCCGGAACCCTGAGCCGGCGAGGGGCCGCCCAGTGTGTCACCCGCGCAAGGTTTTCGGCTCACATTCTGAGGGAATCACAATTGTGTTTACATTATATAAAATGTAAATTTTTAACTCTGAAGGAACTACAATAGTCCGTTCTGAATACTTGTATTACTCGGGCAAACATTGGAATTCGTGATTAATGTGTAACTTGAAGTGTTCTCGTCCCAGCGAAGGATCAGCTGCGGGCTGCGCCGGCCTGTCTTGATGATTACGGTCCCGGAGGAGCCCCGGTGCCAGGGCCACCGGGTGGACGCGGGCGCGGGCCCAGCTGCAGGCCATGCGGCGCGCGTGCAGGCTCTTAGTCTTCTCCTGGCTGGCCGCAGCCCTTCGCCTGGAGAAGCCCACCGCGGAGCTTACTTCCCCGGGAATCGCACCGCTTTGGAAGGCACTAGACTCAAAAGAGCCGCCTACCAAGGGCAGTACTGCCGACGTTTCGGCTGCTGTGAAGACAGAGAGGACACCTGCGGCACTCCGTTCCACGAGGCCAACGCATGGTGCTACTGTGACAGATTCTGTGAAAGGGAAAATTCCGACTGCTGCCCTGATTACAAGTCCTTTTGCCGTGAGGAGAAACACTGGCCTCCTCCCACACAGCCTTGGCATCCAGAAGGTAGGCTGGGGGATGCCCCGGCTTCCTGACTAGACCTGCCTTCCCTTCCCCTCCCTTCCCCCTTTCTCCTCCTCCTTCCCCCTCCCTGCCCTCCCCTCCCCTCCCCTCTTTCCATCTCTCCTCTCCTCACCTCCTCTCCCTCCCCTGCCCTTCCTCTCTTCCCCTCCCTCTCCTCTGCTCTCTCCTTTCCTTCCCTGCCTTCCCCTCCCTGCCCTCTCCTCTGTTCTTTCCATCTCTCCTCTCTTCACTTCCTTTCCTTACCCTCTCCTCCCCTCCCTCTCCTCTCCCTCATCTCTCCTCTTCTTCCCTCCCTTCCCTCCCCTCCCCTC
>NDGM010426093.1:0-12824 GCA_002564305.1 Octomys mimax | reverse complement strand
TGAGACAGGAGAATCACTACAAGTCCAAGCTGCATAGTGAGACCCTGTACCAAATAAATAAATAAATGGTTCAAAAAAATGTAAAAAGAAGACAAGCTATATCCACCTGCAGCAGCTGCACCTGAGACAGTGGAAGTAAGAGAGAGTGACAGATGAATGCAGTTTGCCCTTGACCTGGGAGGTCCAGCAGCTGGGCTGGAGCTGACCGGTGACCCCATAGGACCAACAGAGATTGGGTCCACCTCCAGGTGACTACGAGTCGATCTACACATAGGTCACAGGTGTCCCCTACTTTGTGGTCATGAGGGGCTGAGGTATGTGACACTGTCCCTTTGTCCCAGCCACTCTCTCCCTTGGCAACGCAGACTGATGCTCCATGACAACAGGGTATGCAGCCAAAATTAGGCCCCAGTGCTACGTGTTCCTTTGTGCAAAATTGTTGGAAACCAAAAGCATGGAGAGAAAACAGGCCCCAAGGCTGGCTGAGCCGTCCGACTCCCAGCGCCAAGCGCACTGATGAGGCCTCCCGCGGAGCGCGCCAGCCTCCCAGGGCTTGCACATCACCGCTCCTCCTCTGAGCACATCTGCAAACACGACCTGACGGAAATCAATACAATGTGTCTCTGCCAACGATCATTTAAAAATTAAAATAGAACAGGGAAGCGACCTTTGTCTGAGTAGTCAGAGAAAGCCGGGTCTGCGGGCTGATTGCCTAGTTTGGGGCTGTGCTCCCAAGGACAGTTGCTGAAGGAGGAAGGCGTAGCACGCGCCTCTGCCTGGGAGGGGCTGCTCCATTTCTGCCTCTAAGTTCAGGTGGGGGGCGGTGCCTGGACCTGCCCTGTAGCTAATTCCAAAAAGAAGGAGAAAGCAATAGAGGGTAGAAGATTTCATGCTGAAATGAAGAAAGTCTCATTGCCTTAAACATAATTTGTGTTCGTTCCATTCCAATTCCTAATTTATACATAGCAGGGTTGATAAAGAATTGCATTATAACAAAATTAGCCCGAATAATTAGCATAGTGTGTGTGCCGCTGATTAAACACCCAACAGATAGCTCCTAATTGCGATCAGCAAGTGCCATATTTTGAGGCTTTGTCACCTTATTATCTGCCAAACAAGTGCTTCATCTTCGCCTCCCTTCTGATCTGAAGTTCGCTCGCTCACTGCTCGGACTTGCTTTCTTTCTTTCCCTCGCTTTGCCCAGCTCTGCTTATTTTCCTGTGGTCACTACCCACCTTCTCTCTGTGTTCACACAAATGTGCTGAATTTTCCCCAAAACCTGAACCATCCAAATGCTGCAGAACATTGGCATTTGGAAACTCAAGCTCAAAAACATCTTTCAAAACCCAAATTCTTTTGCCCAAGAAAGAAGCAGAGTCAAGAACTCTCTACAGACGGTGCTCAAGAAGTAAAGACAAGAAATCTGGGTCGGTGGGGGAAGGCTCAGAATGTCCCTGGGAGCGGAACGCTTGCCCTCCTGCGCTCTGCTCTGCACAGTGCGCTGATGATGCCTCTGGGTATTGCCTCATGGCTGCAAAGGGACTGCCACAGCTCCAGGCATCAGTCTATGTTCCAAGAATGAAGAAAGGGCAAAGGAGGTAGCAGCCTCTTCAGGCAGAGGGAACAGGGCTGCACAGCCCACACACAGGCGCTGAGGAGAGGAGGGGCCAATCAGACAGGGCTCTGCCTGCAGAGGCAGAACCAGCAGGAGGTGGGAGGAGCGGACCGGGCAGCGAGGGGTCAGACTGCAAAACCCCAGCAGGGCTTTCAAGACATGGAGATCAGAACACCCCATACTGGAGTAAAGGAATTTATGTTGCCATACATATAATTTGGGCTAGTTACATTCCAATTCCTGAGTTATCTGGACCAGGCTGCAGTTGGTGTCCGAAGGCCGCTGCCGGTTACATCCCTTCCCGGTGGGTGCACTCCGGCTCCAGGCCCTTCTCACCTTCAGCCGATGGAGGACCACCCAGTTTACCCTGACTCCGAGCCCACTGAGAGAAGCACTAACCTCACCCACAATCTTCTTCTCAGAAACGTGCATCCGGGCACCCTACAGTGACTCCTAAGAAGAGAAGAGGGAACAAGGCACGGGGCAAGATGGAATGCACAGGGGAGGAGTGCCATGAACTGCATGGGGCTCCTGGCCCCTCAGAGACCACTGCGTGCTTGGACTCCGCAGGGAGGCTGAGGCGGCCGCTGCCTTGTGCGCCAGTGGCCTGGGGTAGGGGTAGAGAAAGCTGGAGATGGGATCCCGAGGGAGGAGAGACCCTGCGCCCAGTCTGGGCTTGCTCCTCTCCAAGCCTTGCTCTCCTTGCACAGCCCCCCTCCCCCGTGAACCCTGAGGTCCCCCTGGGGCTCCCTCTGTTGTCCTGGGCCAGCTCTGCCACTCAGAGCCAGATTCCCCTCCTCTGCTCTCGGGGAAGCTGGAGTCCGGCACTGGCTTCTCTCTGGGCTGTCCTTTTAAAAGGTGGGGCCTACAGTGCAGGCAGCTGGAGCCGGCCCTGTCACCAGGGCAGAAGTGTCACCAAGCCCAGGCCCAAGGAGAAGCTGCTGAAGTTTCCAGCTAGAGCCTCCCTCCTGCCCAAACAAACACCCTTCACAACCGGCACCTTCCCTTCGCCCTCCACGGTGCTGCAGTGCCCCCCATGCCTCCCTGCCTCCTCCCTAGATAGCCCCTCTGCCCCTCTCCCCAGCCCTCCCTGCTGATTGTAACTGGAGCCGGGTTCTGCTGTTCACAGCCACCCAACCACCCTGGGGACAGTGGCTAACTTTGGACTGGAACCAGAGGAGAAGAGGCTGTGGTGGACACACAGGCGTCCCCATGTCCAGCGCAGACGCCCTGCCCGATTACCCGCTCCACTCCGACCTGGTGAGGAGACTGAAGTCAGCCCTGGCCACGCAGGACGAGGAGGCGGTGAGGGACATGATCTGCACTGAAGTGGCCCCCGTGGACGCTGTGATCGAGCTGGCCAATGACGACTGGATGAAGGAGCCCTCGGCCCAGCTGCCCCCAGGCGCCCTGCTAGGTAACGAAATGGGGGGGTGGGGGGAATGGATACTAAAACCTGACCAGTGGTGAAAAGGCCAATGCTGGGTATTAAACACATAGACGAAGTGTGGCCCAATAGACAGTGAGGGCTCGTATCCTTTCATTTCATTCGGATGGAAGACACACTGCTGGGAACTCCCCTCAGGACACCCCTGCACTCTTGCCATTTCTGCAGCAGCTCTGGGGTCCTATTTCCTGAGTGCCTTCAGGGTGCTGGCCTGGCTGCCTTGATGTCCTGATCCGCTCAAAACGCTGACCTTCCACGGTCACTTTGACTTGGGGAGAGTCAGGAGCCACGGGTGCCAGGCCCAGTGGATAAGGTGGAAGGGGATGCGCTGCGATGTTTTTGGGAGCCCATCCTCCTACTGGGTGGCTCTGGCAGCAGCAGTCACTGGGCTTTTGATCATACCTCATCCTGAAAGAGGATTTGCAGGACTACTCCGAAGGTGACCAGAAGGGTAGTATGGTGCACTCAAAGCAAAGAGCAGGATTTGGGGAGCGTCACAGCAATGCCTTTTGCTGTAATACATTCTTTAGTTTAAAGACTCCCCATATTTTTATCACACCTCATTTATGTTGGCCTCAGCAATACATGAAGAGAGACCCTCCGAGCCTGAGGATCATACCTGGGCACCAACACTACAGAGGGAAGGCCGGGGCCAGGGTCACCGTGAGCAGGCTCAGGTGGGGGAGGCAGGGAAGGTTGGAAGGCAGCGGAAGGATGTCTTGGGTACTTTGAAATGACAACCTTTGTCGTGGAACCAGTAACCAAGGTGGCCTTGGCCCAGGTGGGACAGGCAGTTGCTGGGCAGATGGCCCCCGGAGCATTTCCTGTGTAGAGCCACACTGGTTTTCACACAATGCTGTGGATCCGCAGAGGCACTGGGGACAGATCCAGCATACGCAGGAGACTGCCTCCCTCAGAACCTGGCAGCTTCCTTTAATGCCTGGGAGGGTTGGACACAAGGGACGCCACTGTGGTTCCGGTAACTTCCACGCACGTGTGCATGTGTGTGCACACACACACATGCACTGCACACCGAGCACACTGTGGGTATGTGTCTACTGTTAAGCAACAAGTCAAACCAACAAAAAAGAAGAGGAAAATTGACCCTCTGCGCCACCATCCCAGCACACCCGGCTGTGGCGTTCCCACGCCTGTCTGTCAGTGCTTGCAAATCTCGCCTGCTCGTAACCAAATCGTAGTACTGCTTTATGCTTTCTCTTGAGACTCCAAACTCTTTTTGATATTGCTACTGGGATTCCTGAATGTGATCACCTGTGGAAGTGATTGGTCAAAAAATCCTTATGCTGAAGGTTTGTGGGAAGAAAATCTCTGTTGACACTGTGTTACTGTGAATCATGTAGTGACTCACAGCTTTGTTAGCTCTCCTGTAGCGTTTTTGTTGGTCTGGAGCTTATCTTTAGAGCAGGTTCCTAGGAGCAGTTTTTTATTGGATAAGAGTATAAAATTTTCTTGGCTCGTACAGTGCTGCCTCGGTTCATGAACTTAATTCACTCCATGGCTCCAGGAAGGATGACAGCAGTCACATTTATCACCCAAAGCAGAATTTGCAAACAGAAGCAAAATTTCGCCCAACGCTTCTGTTCACATGCTGAGTGGTTCGTGGACAGAAGCATCCAGGAGCCAAGATGCTTCCAAACTACTCTGAAAATGGACTTCTCTTCCCGCTGACCGGGAAGTGCTCGCGGCCGCAGCTGGCAGCCCTGAACTTCGCTGGGCGTGAACCTGTGTGTCTGGTTGCTCCACGCTCCTTTGCGTCCTGCTCGTCCGCCTTCTCCCTCCTGGCTGTCGTGAAGGAGCTTGGTTTTCCTGGTACCCTTCTTCCTGCATGATGCATCTATGGGGATTGGGAGCAGCATCTCCACTGTCGCTGAAGCCATTAGTCTTGGGTAGGACGTTTTCATGTCACCTAGGTATAACCCCTCGATTATGTTGGCAAAAAATGTTTCCCCAACTTGTGATGTATTTGTCCAGCTGCTTTCTAGGTGGCCAGATGTGGCCACATGATGCCAGTCTTGGGCCCTGAAGGACACAGGGCGGCTGCGCTGTGCACAGCAGTCAGGTCCCCAAGGTGCATGCACCGGTGGCCTGTGTGAGGGTGGACTGTGCGGTGTGCACTGTGAATTCCAGACATAGCGCTTTTACCCTTAGTTTGGAAAGGTAAGGAGGAGCCGTTCTGCAGAGGAATGAGACCGTGTACCTGGGGTGCGGGGAATGCAACTCTCACACAGCTGCAGACTCAGAGTCAGAGGGACAGCAAACTGTGTGAGCACAAGAAGGATGCTTCCTGGCCCGGCCCCTGGCCTTACTGAGCAGGGCGTGGACTAGAAGAGCACTTCCCGCAGGGCCCTGGCTCCCTGAGCAAAGCTGCAGAGAGAATGAGCTTACCTGCTCCCTGCCAGTCCTGCACCCCAAGACGAGCACACAGGCACGCTGGAGGCTCCACACAGCCTAACCAAGAGGACACAAAGGCTGCAGTCACCTTTGGCAAGGTTTTGTATCCAACATGAACTTCAGCCTCACCTTTGCTGCTGACCCAGGGAACTGGTGTTTGGATTCTGCCGCCTGAGATCTCTGTCGAGGTCTCCTCCTCCTCGTGTGCCTCTGATGCCCAGCTCCCCATGAGCGTGGTCATTGCCCCCACAGATGTGAGCTTTGTCCTGTGTGGGGGAGAAACAGTCCCTTTGCCAAGGTCAGTGAGAGTGCAAGCTCTTGGAGGGCACCCCAATGGGCAGAGCTGTTGGGGCCTGCAGGTTCTCATGGGGTCCTCGAAATGGTTATATTCGTGGGAATGTGTGGCAGCAGCCTTGAAGGTGCCGCACTGGGAACATGCCCTGCAGTGGGCTCTGGTCCTTGGGAGGAGGAGAGTGAAGGTGTAGAGAGCAGGCCAGAAAGGGGGCTGGGAGAGGGCACCAGGTGGAGAGCAGAGGCGCCGGTGTCCTGCTGGGAAAGTGTCTTGAGGGAAGGAGAGAGAAGGGCTTTACCTGCAAAGGACAAGCCTGGGTGAGAGAGTCTGCTCGAAAGACGGCAATGTGCAAAGCTAGGGAGGCGAGCAGCCGCTCTCTGCTTGTTAAAACGGTCACGCAGCGGCCTCGTGCTAGCCATACAATCACACACTCATCACCTATGAGCCTATTACTCACACCAAATGGCACAGAAGGTGATAATGTGTTTTGCTGTGTTCTCATCAGCCTCAAAAAATAAAAAATAAACATAAAGAAGAGGCACCCGATACACATTTGCCCCTTTGATGTGGGCGCAAAACTGGGAAGCCCAGCCCCACCCAGCAGACACAAGGGAGGCACACCCACTGAGCAGGCAGGGGGTGGAGAGGAGGAGGACGCCCCCATGCCTGGCAAGGACACAGCTATCCCCAAGGAAGGGCTCAGGATGCCCACTAGGCCATGGGACGGGCAGGAGCGTCTAGTGTGCGCTCTGTTTGCATACCAAGAGCCACCGTGCTCCTCAGCCCCCCTCTGTGCAGGACCTGGAGACCCGGCCTGGATGATGGCCTTGTGCCCGTCCTCAGGCCAGGCTCAGCCTCTCACTAGGGCTGGAGCCCAGCTGCAGAGGGAGACTGAGGTCCCAGCACAGGATGACCGGCTTCCCCACCCCAGAGGACGAGGCATCCGCTGCTCTCCTGTGCCACCTGCCGCCGCCTCCAGACCCCTCGGGGCAGGTCATCTATCTGGGAAGCTCATCCTGGTGGACCTAGGCAGTGCTCATACTTCTACCCTCCTCGGGACTGTAGTGACCTTAGTCTTTGTGTGTCACTGGAGTCATAGCTTCAGCCATTTTCTGCTGCTGTCACCAAAATGTCCATAGCTGGATGATTTATAAAGAAAAGAGGTCTATGCCACCCACAGGCTGGAAGCTGAGCTTTACCTGTCCCACCTTGGGCTGTGAAACAGCCTGCCAGTGGCATCCCAGCCGGAGCTCACGGAGGAGGCAGGGATCAGACGGGGAGACTAGAGGGCCGGGCTTGCTCTTACAAGCACCTGTCTCACAAGATTCGACTCTGTCCCAGGAGAACCACACTAGCCCCTTCGGGGGCAGGACCCCCCAGACTCGATGACCTTGTACCAGACCCAATGACCTTGTGCCAGACCCGATGACCTTGTGCCAGACCCCACCTCTTACAGGTGCTACCACCTTGCAACATGGCCACACTGCACGCTGAGATGCCGGCAGTGAACCTGTGCAGGTCATACTCCGACGATGTCCGCACTGTGCTGGGTCCACTGCAAGGCCCCTGGGCTGGTCTTAGATACTCACCAGATATTCCTACCCCTCGTTTCTATGCGGAGCCTTGAACAGGGCTCAGAGACTCGGGGCCCAGACCCTCTGCTTGCGCCTGTGCACAGCCCGCCCTGCCTCGGACACCACTCTGATTTATTTTTCCAAAAAGAAACCTTGAATCCTCCTAAGCCTCTGCTCTGAGGCAGCTTCAGTGCGCTTGTCTTTGCCACTTTTCCATCTCCGTGGGCTCACTCACCACCAAGCATACCTAGGGGAGAAAGGGCGGCTGGGGGCGGGGCGCCAAAACCGGCTCACCCCCAAACACATCAGCTGTATAATTTGGTAACTGGCGTAATCAAACTACTTAAGGAACAACTGATTGCTAATTGCTATTATTAAGGATGTCAGTATTGTATGATCTCGCTGCTGATATGTTATATGCGAGTCAAGATGCCACTTGAATTCTTGATTGAAATAGAAAAATAGAGGCATTATGTTGTGTTTGGGGCCATGGTGTTTAAGCCTCCAAAGGAAAGTTAAAGAACTACTAATTGGGTGTTTATTAAGAGATCTCACCAGCAGCATGTGCAGGTGGGGAACAGGTTGCCAGAACTCGCCACGGACATGCGCACGCGCCTGAAAACTGGGCCAGGCCATGCTCCCAGACTCCTCGCCCAGGGCCTGTGCTGGCCCACTGCGACACTTCACTGTGTGGGTGCAGAGGGGCGTCACACAGGACAGATTTGTGAGGTGAGGTCAGTCCTGCCTTAGAGGAGCCATTTCCTGCCCCAGTGAGGCCAGCCTGGGCCTCAGCGGTGGCCTTGGTAGTCCGTGGTGTCGTGGACAGGGCAGTGTGGCTTCGTGAGTTGGACTGACGAGGGCTCTCAGATGGACTTGTGTGGGGAGGGGTCTGACAGCACACTCCTTCCCACCTATCCTCATCCCAGAAGTGGCATGGCCAACGGGAGTGTAGACCACACCCCATCTTCCACAGTAGGCTCCAGTGGCCAAGTATAGAGCGGCAAGCAGTGCAAGAACCCCAGGAAGGCTGCTAGGAGAAAGGCCTAGTGCTCCTGTGTAGTAACTCAGCCCAGGCCTCAGGGAGAGCAAGTCCTCAACCCAGAGCAGTAGGAGCTGAGCTCGTGGGAAGGGCCGCAGTGTAGGCAGAGCCTGCTAACCCATGCGCTTCCCAAGAGCCACTATGTCCCTGCTCTTCCAGAGAGGAAGTCCAGGCTTAGAGAGGCAGAGCTACACACTAGGGGCCTCCAGCTCCGTGTCCAGAATGACAGGATGCCTCAGCCCATCCTGCGGCTGCCTCCCACACTGAGGCTGCCCACATACTGGTCAGTAGCCAGTGAGGAAGACGATAGGCCAGGCGTGGTTCCTGTCTTGTGGTCAGAGGCTTCGCAGCCAGCCCCCTCCCCTCCATGACAAGCTTTTTCCTCACCAAAGCCTGCACACCTCTCTGAACTTGTGTTGTGTGCACATAGAGTATGCACTTTTACACACACACAAACACACGCATACACCCATGCACATATGTGTGCATACTCACAGCACTAACAGCCTGAAGTGCCTGGCTTCAAGTAATACAGCAAAAATCATCAGAAAAATACACAGACTAAAGAATAGAGAATAAAGATCAGAAACTGGATGGAAGTGGAAGGTGACCGTGGGCAGGGAAGGAGAGAGGAGTGCTCCACCGACTCGCTGCTCACCCAGCCAGAGTGTGGGGGCTGGGAGACCCTGCTCGAAGCAAAATGAAATTAAACCTTTCTAAGTACTTATAAATCAGCACCTAATGACACTATCCCACCACCAGCCTGAGCATTGCTCTTATTACTTTGATTCACAAGCCAGGAAAAGATCCGGAATTATGCACAAATTATTGTCCCATCTTCTTAATTAACGCTGATTGCAAAATTCTTGCTAAAGTCCTTGCGAACAGACTCAATTAGGCGCTGCCTGAATTGATTCACCCAGATCAAGTGGAATTTATTAGAAATACACTTTCCTACAATAACATCAGATTATCTTTGAATATAGTTAAATTATTTAGGAATAAAATGGCTGTAGCAGCCCCTACTTTAGATCCAGAAAAATACCTCTCACCATCTAGTCTGAGACTCTCTCTCTGGTTCCTTCAAGGCGCACACCCTAGGTGCTTGCTTTTCCCAGAAGCAAGCTGAATCGCACCAGGACAGACAGGCCGCATGCCTCAGACCTAATGGTCCAGCTTTGAAGGCCTGTGAGCAGGAAGAGAAACCCTACAGGGTTGGGCTTCCGCTCCCCCTCCAGGACGAGCCGTCACTGCCTGTGGAACACAGCAAAATTGCAATTAGACTAAATCAAGATATTTTCAGAATCAAAATTGAGAAACAGGCTAATAAAGCCATAATGTATGCTGATGACATCCTTCTATTAGCATCGCTCCTCAGCGCACTGGTGAGTTTTGAGAGAACAAAAAGGGCCGAGGATAATAGGGAAGAGGCTCTTCCGCCACTCCTAGATGACAGTGGGCTCCTGTGATGGCAACAGGGCTGGGCGTGGGAAGCTAACATCTCCAGGCCAAGCGGGGAGTGACACTGGCTCCCGGCAGCCTCGCCCCACCATCCAACCCATCCCCACTACCTCTAATTCCAGCACCAGCACCTGGGCACCGGACGGCAGGAGGCCGTCTGCATTCACCACATCCTGCACACAGTGGGGTTCAAATAAATACTGATGGGCCGGGTGGCATGTGAACAGCACCATGGCGGCCTCCTGGGTGACCCTGGGAAGCTGAGTGGTTCTTAGGAGACTGTGATGGGGAGAAAAGAGACTGAAAACCAGGGAGCTGAGAAGCCACCGCAGAGCACGTGCAGGCTGGGGTCCGTGCTGGGCAGCAGCTGCCGCAGCCAGGCCTAGCCCACAATGCAAGGCTGTGTGGTATGCGCTGTGATTTTGAGATGTGGTGCTTTCACGCTTAATTTGGAAATGCAGTGAGGAGCCATTCTGCAGAGGAATTAGATCACGTACCTCGGGAGGGAAAGCACGATTCTCACATAGCCAGGAAGGCCTGATGAGGAGGTGGCATCAGGAGACGCCAGCTGGACCTGGCCACCTTTCCTAGCAGGATCCCTATGGCAACATGGTATGTCCATATGGGAGCAGGTGTGTGCCGCCCCCCTTGACCATGGGGTGGGGATGGTCTACTGCCACTGGACTGGACAGCAAATGGGAGAGGCCAGCAAATGCAAAGGACCAGCAAGCATCAGCAGGAGTCAGCCCTGGTGGTGCACGGCTGTATTCCCAGCACTCTGGGAGGCAGAGGCAAGAGGGCTGCAAGCTGGAGCCCAACCCGGCATCTTAGGGGCTCAGCCAAACTCTGTCTCAGAAGTAAAACCTAAAAAGGGCTGTGGCTGTAGTGTGTGTGCGCACACACACACGCACACACACACACACACACACAGTTCCTAATTGAAGGAACTCTGAAGTAAAGTGATTGAAAATGAAACCACCAGGGGCTGCAGGAGGACAGGAAAGCTCTGGCCTACTCACCTGGAGTCCACGAAGGCAAAGACCACAAGGAAGGGGCAGAAAAACTGGTCGAAGAAATAACTACCAATCCTCTCTCCCAGACTTGGAAGTGAGAGGACGGAAGTCCGCAGACTCGAGCTCAGCCAAGCAGAAGCAGAGCAGGTTTGAGAACACAGTCAGAGGTGCGCCTGGCACTGGACCCTGCCCCCTCCCGCTGGAGCCGTGATTCTGCTGGGAAGAAGGCGGGCTTCAAGAGACCAGCACAGGAAGGCTGTGCACACAGAAGGCTGCTATTTGAGGGCGCAGCGTGTCACTCTCCCTCCCGCAAACCTGCAGCGGGGCCCTGCCGCCCACGGCTGAGCTGGCTGCCTGCTTTCATGCCATAGGAACGAGGAGTCTGTTGCCATGAGTACGTGACCCTTAAGACATAAAGCCTTACTATCCAGTGAGCTGTACCAAGTCTGGCGCCGGCCGTCCCCCACAGAGAAGCCTTGCGGTGGGTCCCTGCCTTCCCTCCCTCGCCCAAGGCTGCTCCAGCACACAGAGGCGCTCTGGGCCCTGTGGAGGCCAGTGTCACCCCAGGAAGTGTTTGGCACTGAAAGTGACAGCAAGCATTAGATGTGTTCACAGCGATCTGACAGTGTGATGCGGCATTACCGATTTGATTCGTGAACTTGTGACTATGTGTGCCCATTCCATTCTGTTTTTCCCGTAACTACTTTTTATTGACTCTTGAAGGAGAATCAGTCGGTAGAACACTGAGGTTCATCGCTGTTGCCGTCACCGTCGCCATCATCCAGGAAATCCCTGGCCCCGCCCTTCCAGTGGCTGAGAAACTGCCCTGTGGTGCCACCAGCCTCATCTTCCCCGGGCCATCTCCTCTGCTGCTTCCTGTCCCCATGCCTGCTGACCACGCCCCACGACCTCCTTCCAGCTGGCTCAGGACCCGCACCCTTGGGGCCCAGCCATAGCCTGCCTTGAAGGACATTTTCTAGGATTGACACCAGAAAGCCTAGCTGGGCAGGGAGAAGGTGCCCAGGGACCCCAGACTGACTACACTACACTGCGGGGGCTGGCTTGGAGGGCAGCTTTAGAGCTGATGTGACTTGTCACCACTATCCCCTGCATTGGGTCGAAAGAGGAGGAGTTTACTGCCCACACCTGGACCAGGCGCTGCTGGGTTTTTCACCTGAGATGTCTCTGAAGCTATATGAAGTGTCAACACCTGGGTGACAAGCGCCTCTAGAGGGACACTCTATTCCCCTCAGGTTGAAGCCCTGCCACTGCCTTAGCCGGGTGCTTAGACTCCTGGCCCCGTGGTTTCCTTTCTGCCCAGGTCACCTCTGCCTGACCCCTCTGCCTGGTTCCTACAGTGCACCTCATCCTCGGGCCCAGGATGATGGGCCTGGGCTACCCACAGCAACAGGACAAGCCTCCCGGGAGACACACACGATCCTGCCCTCTGTGTCCCTCTGTGCTCTGCCCAGATGTTCCCTGCAGAAGGAGCCCAGGCTGGCCTGCTCCCTCCACACTGCATTGTGTTGGCTCTATGTGAGAGGATCCAATTGCACTTACGATCCAGTGGCATCCGTGTCTGTGTCTCCCGACAGCCAGTGGCATCTGTGTCTGTGTCTCCCGACAGCCAGTAGCATCCGTGTCTGTGTCTCCCGACAGCCAGGGGCATCCGTGTCTGTGTCTCCCGACAGCCAGGGGCATCCGTGTCTGTGTCTCTCACTGAACTTAACATGAGGTGCTAGGGATCAAACCCAGGACCTTGTACACACAAGGTAAAAGCTCTATCACTGAGCTATACCCCTGGAAAATTTAATACTCTTAAAAACAAAGATTTCTACTCTTTCTCTCCTTGTGCTTCTAATACCTAAAAAATGCTCTGTAAGTGGAGACGGTAGACATAGTATTTCTAAGTTCAGCAGAAAAGTTCACTCCTACTGCAAGCTAAGAGAACATCAGCATCAATAAACTTCT
>NDGM010425903.1:0-11763 GCA_002564305.1 Octomys mimax | reverse complement strand
AAAAAAAAAAAAAAAAAAAGAATGAGAGTTTTTCAAATAAGTGTAGGGTTGGTGATAAGAACAAGATCAACAGGATCAGTGCTAGAGACAGAGTGCTAATTTTAGAGGTTTCATAACCTTTTCCATCTTAGTAGCCCCATCAGTAAATGTGGGTGATTATTGCTGCCTGTGCCATAGGGTCATTTAAATGGGACAATGCATGTGAAGAACATAGGATAGTGCCTGACACATTAAGTAGTCAGTAAATATTATTCATTGTTGTTAATCAACTGATCTTAACACTTTCTTCAAAGGGCAAATTATTCAAGATTTGCATATTATTATTATTATTATTAAATGTATTTGGTGTTGCAGGGTATCACTATGCAGCTTGGACTCATGGTGATCTTCCTGCTTTCAGCCTCCCCAGCTCTGGGATTACAAGTGTGTGCCACCATGCCAGGACTCCAGTCGGCTCAGCCCACCTTGGGTGTGGGGCTGGCACGGCATATGGTGCCAGGGATCAACTGTGGAACCTGTGCATGCCTAAGCTTGTCCATGCAGGCACTTTAGTCTGCTGAACTATCTCACTAGCTCAAGATTTGCATTTTAAAGTAAAGAATATAAAAACAAGTAATGATAAATGTTGAGTGCAAAGTGTGACTTATTTATTTCCTTGATTGGTCTGTGGATTTATTTTGTCTTGTTTTTAATTATAGTTCAACATGGATCGGGTTAATGTTGAAGAATTCTATGAAGTGTACAAAGGAGTAGTATCTGAGTATAATGTAAGTATTGAAATAAATGGAAAGCATTATTCTTGAAAATAAATTGTGTGTCTCAAGTCTTCAGAATCTCAGTATAATCAATATTCATTAAAAGTAACCAGCCACCTAATGGATGTCTGTAATCCCAGCGCTCGGGCGGCTGAGGCAAGAGGATTGCCATAAGATCAAGTGCAGCCTGAGCTACATAGTGAATTTAAGCCCATCCCAAATTATGTAGCAAGACCCTGTCTCAAAAAACTAAAAAATTATTAAAATTACTCCCTTCATGTATGATTTCTGAGCCATACATCTAATAAGGGGCTAATATCCAAAATATGTAAAGAATTGATTGACAAGAGAACAAATAATATGATTTTAAAATGGATAAAGAATCTCTGTACTTCTCAAGAGAAGAGATGTGATTAACCAACTGATACATGAACAAATGTCCATCTCTAATTAAATACAAATTGAAAAGCACAGTGAAATATCTTCTCAGGCCTGTCATTGTCAAAAACAGCTAATGGTATCAAGTGTTAGCAAGAATGTGGAGAAAAGAGAACCCTCGAACACTATTAATGGTAATGTATAGCCATTTTGGAAAATAATAAGGAAATTCCTAAAAAAAAAGAATTACCATATGATCCAGCAATTCCACTTCCGGGTGTGAATCCAAAGAATTGAAATCAGTATGTAGAAGAGATCATTGTACTCCTGTGTTCATTTCAGCATTATGCACAATAGCAAAGAAACTAAACAATGAAAGTGTCCATCAATGGATGAATGGATAAAGAAAGCATAGCATATATGAAAAATATAATACGGTTCAGCCTTTGAGAAGAAGAGGATTCCGTGATTTGCAGTAATATGCTCAAAGCTGGAGTGCATTATGCTATGTGAAATAAGTAGGCACAAAATGACAAATACTGTGTGACCTCACCTGTGAAGTCTAAAAAGTCAAACTCACAAATCCAGAAACTGCAAAGCATAGAGGAATGGGAATTAGGAAGGTGCTGATCAAGGGGCACAAAGCTTAGTTAGATTGGAAGAGTGGAAAGTTTGGATGATCGATTGTATGGCATGGTGAGCACAGTAGCTAATAATGCCTGTGCTAAAATAGATAACATTCTCATCGCAATAAGAAAGGTAAATCAGTGAGGGGATGGATATAGAAATTGGATTGTTTGAGTCTTTTTATAATGTATAGATCAAAACATCACATTGTGGCACACATGTATATAATAGTTTGTCAATTAAAATGTATTTCTTATTCTTTCTGATAATTGCCTGCTGATCTTACCCATTGACTGATGTATTCCTATCTTGAGATACAGTGAAAAATATGATACTGTATCCCTTATGAAACCAAAATGTACAGGGAGCTGCAAAAAATAGATATCATCAAGAACAAAACCTGTTGTTGGGATAGTGATACATTTTGACATTTTATATGCAGTTGATAGTATTCTCAGAGGCACTTAATATCCACTTCAGTGACATAAATGCCGGTGGAGTCAACTGAAATTATGATTGAGACTGAATCATTTAAAGGATATTTTCAAAGGGCAGTGGGATGCAGTCCTAGAAAGAAGTTGACCATATTCAAATGAACCAAATCTTGTTCTTTAATGTATGAGAACACAGGACATATTTAATAAAACTTTGTTTTATTTCTTTCCATTTTATCAGACTTTCTTAGATACAGTCATGCTAATACACTGCCCATTATCCATATTTTCTAGAAAAAATTGGCTTTTATTTTTCCATAAGATTCACTACAGTTGTTGTGACAATGAGACTACACTCCCCTCTTCTCCTTTTTACGCAGTTCCTTTCCACTTAGAAAAACAGAAATGGTCCACAAACTGGTCTGAGTCTTTGTCAGTCATATTATCTCTATAAATAAAAAGTAATTAAAAAAAATTTATTTTGGGCCTGACATTCTGTCCTTCTTTAGAAAACCCAGAGCATTTATTTTTCTTTCATAGATTATCCTCTTCTTTATTTTAGAGTTTTATATATTCTTTTCTAAGTGAAAGAGATTTTAAATTGTATTTTTATGTTAGCATCATTTATCCAAGCAGTTTTAGCTGTTGTCCATTTCTTAAATCTTTCCTTCATGTTTTTCCTTCATTTGTTCAATTTAACTTTTTGAATATGTGGTTCAAAGGAGCTAGTTCTATTCACATTATATTACAGTTTAGTTATAAGTAAGACATAAGTAGCTCAGAGAGACGAAGATTCAATACCCTCTGTCCTTAGTGACAGTGTCATGCAACATGAAGTGCTGAATTTGGTAGCATACAGGAGATGGAGTGCTAATGGTTTATGTATGTATACTTTAGAAAGCCATGTTTCCCTTTGGAAAACAAACTTAAAAATACCATTTCTGACTTTTCATATCTGCTGGGTTGTGCTTTAAACTTCTGTATGTGCATTTTTTATTGTAATTCACATGTACTGCTAGAAATTTTTGATCATGGGATTCTGAAGGTAAGGATAAGAGCATAGATAAGTGAATGTGTCCTTTATGCTAAGAAATCATTAATTTGGGTGACAGGACTGATACCAGAATTATTGGTATTGATGTCTTTTTCTGTGTGTAATCTTGTCAATGAGATATTTTATATACTTCCTAAATCTTAAAATAAAATGAAAAATGCCTGCCCAGAATAAGAGTATGTGGGTCATATGAGATAAAAACCGACCTTACATCAGATAAATTATTAGTTTTGTAATTTCAGTGACATTAATCATATTTTTCATCTTAAAACATACATAACAAAATAGTTTTGATTTGTAGTTCTTTAATGAAAGAATGCACTGTGTATATGAATTAGAATTTATGAATATCCAGGTGTGTTTATGAGGTGCTACTTTTTTATCAAATATATAATTTTGTTTAAATTATAGAAACTTTCTCCTTAGAAAATTGCCCAAGCATAATTATGAATGTTTTCTTTTTTCCAGTAATATTTTAAGTAAATAATCTTATGAATGGTATGTGACCTCTAATACTTTGAAAGTTCTTAAAAGTCACATTCAGTTTTACTTTTCCACTTCCCTATTCTGAATTTAAGGTCTATTGATGCAAGGGCATGAATATAATGTGAAAAAATGACAGTATCACTGATACTGTTGCACTTGGTATTGTTTTATAACTTACCCCTACTTGTAGTTTTTCCTATCTTGATTCCTTCTAACTATATTCCTTTGTATTAGGTTCAAATCATGAATCTTACGGTTATTTGACCAAAAGTCACTTACTTTTTAAAGCCTTAGTTAACTCATCTATAAAATCAAAACAATACAAGTACTGCTTCATGGGATTATTGGGAGGATTAAATGAAAAAATTTCAATCAAGCTCTCCTACTTATTGAGAATACTCAGCAAATGGGCTACTATTATTATTTAATACAATTATTTGGTAGTGGATTCTATGTTGATCAATTACACTCATATTTCCTGCTTCAGCGTTTATAATCACAAAATGGTGATAATTCCTACCACAAATTTACTGCATACATGGTACCTACTGTGTGCCAGGAAATCAGAAGTAAACAAAAAGCATACTAGTTGTGGAGCTCATGTACTGGTAAGGAGAGATCTTAATTAGATCAAGTGATCCTACCAACAACCACTGTAGGTCAGCAAAGGACTGTAAAGAAACGTTTTTTCTTTATTTTGAACAACCCTATCTATCTATATTTTTAATGGTATCTGTTTTTAACACTAAAAGCCAGTGAGAGAGACAAAGAAAAAAAAGGAGAGAAGGAAAAAAATTGGGAAGAAAGCCCCAAAGACAGGCAGACAGAATTTTGTTTTTGTCCTTTTTGGAACATGTGTTTATATTTCTCGTTCTGAGAACTTAGCCCTGACATTTGTGTGTAGGCAGTACTCCAGTCTCATGAGGCATAAAATCAGACTCAACATAGTTATGTGTAAAAAGTCAATTCCGTGTGACCTGCATGAAACAGCAAAATGACTTTGGGGAATACATTTAGGGATTCTAATGAGTAGGATTATGTGTACTCTATTATTTATAAAATCCTTCCCCTCTTTTAATTTCCATCCTCTCTTTTAAGGTAACAGAGTTTGGGTTAATATTGTAATAAGTTATTTTACTTTAGTGTTGTGTATCATACGTCCCCTCTAAATATTAAAATAGCTTACATGGCTCTACATTATCTGGCCTTATCTCTTATCACCTTCCTAGAGCCTCACTCAGCTCCTGATTCTATGCTGATCTTTATATATCTCAACTATTATTGTGTCTCAGAGGCAAGGAAAAAAAAAAAAAGATTTATTGATGATTTCTCCAGACACTGTGAGAGACCTTTTCCTACTTGTGTTATTATACCACTTCACATGTAGAGTTAAAAATCTTAAATAGTATACACTTTCCCCTCTTTTTCTAAGTGCTATTGTTGTCTTACATATTATTTCTATATTGTTATAAACACTATAATACTAACATATTTTGCATTAAATAGTTACCTTTTTAAGAGTTAAAAGTTTCTTAAAGTAATAAAAAAAAGGATGTGCTTTGTATCTTTCATGTGACTACCAGTGTGTTGTGCAGATCTGTATTTTTGCTTAAATTTTATTCTTCTGTGTGAGGAACTTCCTTTAACTTTTCTTTTGGTTTGAAGCTGTTTGAGCTAACTTCTTTCAACTCTTGTTTGTATGAAAAAAATCTTTTTTTTTTTGAAAAATATTTTCTCATGTGGACATAGAATTCTAGATTGACATATTTTAGAGTTGTTGCCATCCTTATCTTTGTTCTGTTGTGTGTCTTTTGTGTCCCTCAAAGTTTTTGAGATGTTCTGGCTTTGGCTCATTTATTTGTGATGTCACCTCTTGTACTTTTCATTACATTTATTAGCTTGATTTTTGTTGAATTTATGTTTATGGGTTTCAACAAATTTGGAAAGTGTTTTGCAATTAGTTTTTGTTCATGCATATTAATTATTCAGAATTGTGAGTTATGTTTGGCATATTACTTCATGCACATAACATACCTCAATAATTTATATCCTTGCATTATACCCCTTACTTTTCCTTATCCCTTATTCCTTTTTGTTAATTGTCTCTCCTATACTTTCTTTTTTAAAATAATTTTATTGAGAAACAAATAGAGAGACAGTTTCAAAACCAATTAGTAGGACAGTTTTAATACTTAATACCTTGCATATTGTTGTCTTAGTGGTTACTCTCCCCTATACTTTCATGGCATCTCTTTTTTTATAAATTACACATAGGAGAGAAAATGGGACACTGGTCTTTCTAAGTCTGGCTTATTTCACTTAACATCTTCAATTCCATCCATTTTCCTGAAAAAGATATGATTTCATTTTTCTGTATGGCTTTTACATATTCCTTTAGTCAACTGACGGGCATCTAGGCTATTTCCATAGCTCAGCTATTGTGAATTCTGCCACAATAAATATGGGTACACTGTATTTCCATAGTATGCTGATTAATTGTTTGGGGGGTGGGGGAAACAAACTAAAAGTGAAATAGCTAGTTTAAATGGTAGCTTTAATTTTAGTTTTTCAGGAACCTGCATGTTGATTTCCATTGTGGCTATACTAATTACATTTTCATTAACAGTGTATAATGTTTTCTGTTCCCACATCTTGCCTAGTACTTTTGGTTTGTTTTTTTTTTCCATAATGATTTCCTTTCTGACTGGGGTGAGAAGGAACTCACATTAGTTTTTATTTGTATTTCCCTGGAATCTTTGGGAAACAAAGTTCATGAATATTTTTTCATGTATCTATTGATTATATTTCTTTTGAGAAATGTCTGTTCAGTTTCTTTGCCCATCTACTAATTGAGTTATTTGATATTAATCCTATATTGGAAGAATAGCTAGTGTGATGTATTAACTAATGAGCAATTTGTAAAGGCCAGCTGAATTCAATCAGCATGGTGCTGGAGGTGCAAGGCTTACCTGAGGATTGTTGCCAACAGCATAAAAGGAGAAGATGGCGCACTGTCAGTTCTCCTAGAGAAACTTGTCCAGCTGGTTTCCTGATAGGAATTTGGCTGTTCTCATCATTGGAGGATCTCTAGTCCTCTGTGTCACTGTTGCTGATAATGGCTGTGGTCTGAAGCAGATCCTCCGCCTGGTGGCCCAGATCCTTCATCCTGTTGGTGCACTTGCTGAATTTATTCATTGATCTAAATGCCTTCTGGTGTAAGTCTTAGTGTATTCTAGGTTAAAAAAAAAATCATAGTGTCTGCAAATAATTTGACTTGTTCTTTTCCTATTTGTATTCCTTTTATTTCTTAGTCTTGCCAAATCTTTAGCAATCATTTCTTGAAATATTTTTTCACTCACCAGCTTTTGTTCTATAGCACTCTGATTATGTTAATAGCTTGACATTGTCTCACAAATCTTTTCCTCTTTCATTTTTTTTCATTCCTTATTGTTTTCATGTTTAATTTTGAGCACTATTACCTGTCTTCAAATTCATCGCTCTTCGGAAGTGTTTCATTCTCTCCACCAACCTAGTGTATATTTCAATATAAGGCTCTTAGATTGTATCCCTAGAAGCTACATGTAATTCTTTAAAATAGTGGGGTTTTTTTCATTTTATTTTAATTTTTTTGTACAGGGTCTCACTAGGCAGCTCAGACACACGGTGATCCTCCTGTTTTCAGCCTCCCCACAGCCACAACCCCTGGACTCATAGTTATTTGATTTTTTTACCCCATCATATCCATATTTTGTAATGTGTACATGTAGAGCTTGTACATACTTGCTGTTTAACATTCTTGCATTAGTTGTATAATTCCTATCTACATCCATTTATTAAGGTTTTTGGTGATGATATCTTAGTTTTATACTTGATTGTAAAAATTTACAATGTTATATGGTAGGTATCATTTTATTCCTGTAATGAATGTTTCACTTTACTCTAGCACTGAGAAATTATTTGGGATTGGTTTGACACCTTTGAAATTTCTTTTTAGCTTTTTGGATGGGCACAGAACGGCTCATAAATTAGGACTAATTGAGGCCAGCTACAGTGGTGCAGTGCCCTTCTCTGGCCTCTAACTCCATCTGTCATCTTCAGGGTTTACACCTAGCTGATAGGAGCACAAACTGTCCTCATCATGGAGTCGTTCTGTCTCTGAGTTGTTGGGCTGCTGCTTTCTGGTGGTTGTTCCCCAGCCTCAAGCAGTTTCCTATGTATGCCACAGACTCAGCCAAAGGCTCACTGAACTTCTTTAAAGCTACTGCAGCCTGCTCTCTGTACAGCTCTCACCCTTCTTGAGTGTTTGAAAATTCCAGCCACATTGGCCTCCCTGCACCTCAGTCTTAGCTCTTCAGTGCAGCGGGAATGTTAAGCTCTACCTGTCCTCTGTCTCTCTCCTGTCCAGAAACTGCTCAAAGTCAGTAAGCTGGAGCAATTATATGGCTTACTTCATTTGTTTCCCTTCTCCCAAAGATTGTAGTATTGTGATACTTACTTGTCATCCCATGTCTGAAAACTGTTGTCTAGTTTCTAGATATTTAATGGGAAAAAATAAGTCTGGCCCTTGTTTTTCCTTTTTGCTAGAATGCATTGTGAGTTTTAAAAGGTTCTTTAGGAGGAAAACTTGGTTATTTACAATTTTAGGAATGTTAATTTGACAGCAGTGTGTTCAAAGAGAGTCTTTAAAAGATGATATACTTGAAGATAATTCAGATAATGAAAGCATTAAGTGGTAAAGTGTTAGATTAAAATGATAAGAATGACAGTAATGGAACATATCTAAAAATAGGTTCACAGAAAAAGTGGGCAGAACTTGGAATCAGCTTAGAGTGTAGGATATGAGTGGAACACAAGTCAAAGGTGACTTCAGCACTGTGACATTAAATGCTAATAGTAATGTTCTGTATTAGAGGTGAGAAATTCTGCGGCACAATTAAAAGAAAAAGGGTAAATAGTACTAAATTGTACTGACTCATTTATGTTTTTCTATGTTATATGTCATAGGAAATGGTGACAGAAATGTATTCTGGCTCTTGCGTAGCAATGGAGATTCAACAGAATAACCCTACAAAGACATTTCGAGAATTCTGTGGACCTGCTGATCCTGTAAGTTATTTTAAAGTATCACTGTATTTGTGGTGTCTATCCACTATCTTAAAATGTTTATATTTTTAGTTTTTGAAAAGGAATAATATAAAAATAGAAAGGCATAGCGATATTTATTCAAAACAATATTTTATGTAATGTATTCTTATTATTCTAAGACGCAGCATTTTTATAAGCCTTGTGATAATGCAGAAGAGCATCACTTTTGAATTACAGCAAGCTTTTTACTTTTGAGGGAGCTAAAATGCAGGCAGGAAATGACAGGATGAAGTCATTGGGGCAGAACTAGAGAATGAGCAGAGGTCAAGGAAGAGTCTTGCAAAGAAAAAGTGCTGCTTCTCTTTCTAGATGTTTATTCAGTCATCATTTACCCAGTGAAGAGCATGTGTAAATCTCACTGTGAGGTCCTGTGGCTAAGGCATCTTCTAAGAGCTCATACTCTTAAGAGAGTTCAATTTAGAAACTCTTTTGGGATCCTGAATTTTGCTTTGTTCAGCATAGTTAGAATTAAGCTATTATGGGATTTTTTTTTCTTTTTAGTTGTTATGAGCCTCCCATAGAATTATAAAGTCACATCACAGAGATTTCAAAATTTAGAACAATGGTAATTGTCTTGAGGAGGTAGATTATAATAATATTTTAGTTCTAATTTCCTATATTGTACAGATTTTCTTTGAATGACTTAAATTGCATTTATAGTAAGAAGAATACTGTTTATCATGAGCATGAAAGTTAGTATACTTTTAATTGAAGAGGTATATATTCCCTAGAAACGGTTCTCCTTTTGAATATGGGTCCTGAATTATATACTGTTTTTCTGACAGATCAGAATGCCAAGCAGCACCATATGCTTCTGTTGATTGTTTTCAAATTGAAGAAATACAGTGATGTTAGCAGTCAGATTATACTTTGAGAATAAAATGGCACTTTCCCAGTGGTCTCAGACTTTTGAAGTTCATCTGCTTGCTCCCTGCTTTTCTTTCTCCCTTTTCTCCCTCCTCTTCAATAAATAGATATTTGCGAGTAACTATGCCAGGTATGTGTTAATGATCAAACAAATATAATGCTTATCTCTGGAGAACTTACAGTCTTGCTCTAGCAGAAAATAGAATTATTAATTAACAATTAGCACTTTAAACTGCCAGGTACACTTATCTAGTCATGTGTTAGTGTGTAATGATTTAGAACTTTGTGTCTTCACTGTTTTGTCATTCCTACATCTAAAGAAAGACCCCTGGATTATAATACATGTAAATATAATTAGTGCTTGGAAGACTGCCATACTTTGTAATCATGCAATTCTGTTTGATGAATTAATAAGTAAATTGGCTATGTTTTTGTATACATCTAACATCTGGTGTTAACACCAGATTGCTTAAAGGCATTTTACCTACCAAAACTGGATCTTATGATTTTCATATAGCTATTTATCCATTGATTTGAAAGGTTTAGCCTAACATAAGCTGTTAGATCATGTTATAACTGTATGTTGCAAGTTGGTATAATTTCATCATTGATGGCTGTGATAGTCACAGATTATTCTTCTTTATGATCTTATGGTTGGTGAGAAACACTCATTATTTATGAATAAAATGTCTTCCAATCTCTAGAAGTGGTATCCAGAGAGGAAAGGGGAACAGCCGACAAAAAGAGATGGAGGAAATTATTGCCTTAAAATTTCACTTTATCTAAAAAGTGGGAAAAATTGAGTCCAAATAAAATATACTGTGTGGAGCTATAAGAGTAAATTATGGTTTTCTTGCTGAACCATTAGGAAACTCAGTTACCAAAGGAGTAGTTAAACTGCATGCAAAAAATTGTGTAAAATACGTTTGCTCTTATACTGGTGAATCTGTGAAACAAAATAACCTAACATAGTGTATTAGTTAGGTTTGCATCTCTATAATTACTTACTTGAGTCAATTAACTTATTAAGATAAATAGCTTATTTAGCTCACAGTCCTATAAGTTCCAGTGCAAGATCACATGGTTCCCTTGCTTTGGGTCTCTGGTGAGAGTATAGGACAGACATGTGACGCATTAGTGTCACAGTAAATAGCTCACAGGACAGGTCAGGAAGAAAGAGGATAGGCCAGCATCCCACAATCTCTTCTGAGAATTAGGGACTTTTCACTAGTGCTTTACCTCATTGTGGTCCACAATACTTCCTACTATCAGCACCACTGGAGGCCAGGTCTTTAGCTTATAGACTTCTGGAGGACACTGTCTATTTTCAAACTATAACAGATAAATGTTTTATTTAAAAGGTGTTCCAATAACACTTTATGTAAATCTCATTTTGTGTTATTTTAATAATGTGTATTTAAAATGTGATTTGCATGAAGAGTTTCAGGGAAATTAATTTTTCTTTTCTTTTTTTAAAATGTATTTGTTACAAGGTCTTACTACGCAGTTCAGACTCATAGTGGTCCTCCTGCTTTCAGCCTCCCAGCACTAGGATTACAGGTGGACACCACTGAACCTGGACTCTGTGGCCAGCTCAGCATGCCCTGGGGGATGTGTGGTAAACCATGATCCCTGCACTTGCCTAAGCTTGCCTAAATAGGCTCTTAAGTCCACTGAGTTATCTTACTGGCCTGAAATACTTTTTTAAAGTGTGTGTCTACCTCATCTGCTCTCATACTTTGAAAACTTATACCTCATTACAAAATCAAACTGAGTCAAATATTTTGATATACAAAGTGTGTAAATATACAAATTATTTACAAGTAATACAGTTTTCCATTCATTTATCACTTAGTAACCTTTACCAATTTCAAAAACAGTAAATGTATCATAATGTTTGAGAGATGACATTGTTTCATCAGTATATAAGTTGTGATAACTTAGAAAAGAAATTCTGGGGCCGGGGAGATGGCTCAGTGGAATAAGCGCTTCCCTAGCAAGCGCAAGGGTCTGAGTT
>NDGM010425391.1:15000-16393 GCA_002564305.1 Octomys mimax | reverse complement strand
GGTAATCTTCATTTTTCTAAGGATACCTGATCCTAATAAAACACTGCTTGAAGAGGGTTTTCTTAAAATGAGAGTCAAAGGTTCATTTTAAATAAATTTCAAATAAGGGCACACCTTGAAATGAAATTAAAGTTATTTTCTATTAATCAAATATGTGTAGTAATGTTAAATGTGCTTTTTTCCATTATAAAGAGGAATTATCAAAGAGTTTTATCAAGGAGGTGAAGTTTTAAACATAACACTCTTCATTTTGTTCAGCTTTCATAGTGAGATAAATATGGAGTCACTTTAGGCAAATATATCAAAGCTTTATCCATTTTTCTCTTACCTTCTTTCAGTCATTAGATGGAATCATCATTCTCTGTAGAAGCACCCAGAAACTTTGCTATTTTCTCTTCTTCCACTGCTAACTACCTTATTTCTGTTGTATTTTTAATGTTTCTTTCTCTCTCTTGCCTTCTTTTAATTTAACTATTCCCTATCATTGTGTGTTTAAATCACTCGTCCTATACTCTACTCTGTCCCATCTGCTGTTGAACACATCCAGTAGCTTTTTTCTTTTTTTACTAATGGCAAATAAGTGCTGAGAGTATACTTTGGAAGGCCAAATATTTTCAACCATTTTGTCCAATTTTGTTGTGCTTTCTTCAACAAAGTAATTATAGTTTGAAGTTTTTGACTGATAACTACAATATCTAGATCATCTTTGATTCTGTTTTGGTTTATTGTTTTCTTTTCTTCTTCTTGCCTTTTCATATGCCCCACAATTCTGATGGTGTACTAGACATGGTGTACAAATGAACAATGCAGGCTCCTCCCACCTTTTTTTTTCCCTGCAGAAATTGGGTGGCAAGCTGATTACCTCATCCTAGTCTGGATTTAGAGTGGACTCTGGTTTGAGAAAGACCATGCCTGTCACCTCTAGCTGGTTGCTCTTACTTGAATGTGGCTGCCATGACTTTTCACTAAGGGTTTAATTAATCTTTTCAACCCTGAAATACAAAAGAAGATTTGCTTCTGGTCTGCCTTAGCTTCCCATCACCATAATAAAATACCTCATATCCTTTTTCCAGTATGTGACCAATGAGCCCCTTTGTTTTGTGACTGTGGTGACACAGCTCATTGTGAAACGAATGTATGGTGGAACAAAACTACTTATATCATGAGCCAAGGAACAGAGGAGAAAGGCCGGATGGACTGGGACCCTAAAATTCCCTTAAGGAACACATCCTCAGTGACCTTCCACTAGGCTCCACCTCCTAAATATTCCACCACTTCGAAATAGTGCCAACCTGGGAACTAAGCTTTTAACACATGGATCTTTGGGGGAAATTCAAGATCCAATGCTCTTCTGATGTTTTGAGCTTTGCTATAATCTGCAAGTGTCTTGAGG
>NDGM010425391.1:0-10000 GCA_002564305.1 Octomys mimax | reverse complement strand
CTAAAGTGACAACAGTATAGTCCAGATGCCCCTTAATATACAGTCTCGGGCCAGCCAAATAGCTCAGTGGATTAAGGCATCTGCAAGCAGGCACAGGTGCTGCAGTTTTGATCCCTAGGCCTGCTGTGCTGGCCCCGCCCCCAGGGTCCACTGAGACAGAGATTGAGACTGGACTTGGTGGCATACACCTGTAACCCCAGCTCTTGGGAGGCTGTAAGTAGGCACATCACTACAGGTCAGATCTAGTAGTGAGACCCTGATCACCCTGTAGACCCTTCCCTAAAATATACGATCAATCAATCAATCAATCAATAGAGTCTGGCCCACACACTCTCCTGATAATTCTGAACCAGTCCTTCACCAGGTTTGGAATCTACATGAGTCTGAAGCAAAACTCCATTGTCTTCTGTGAGCCACATAGTATGACTTGTGCTTGCAAAATGTGTGTGTGTGTGTGTGTGTGTGTGTGTGTGTGTGTCCATTTTGATAGGCTGGAGGGTGACCCAGTCCTCTGTTCTATAGATCAAGGACACTGCATTTTTCCAGCCTTTAGGAAGTTATTAAAATTAGAACCATTCATTTCAAGAGGTCTCAGTGCACCATCAGTCACCAGGAGGGACTGTGATACATCTTTGGCAGTTGAAACAAATCCATACATTTGCACATTGATTCCTCAAATACTTATTGAGGATCAGATGTGTGCCAGGCACTGTGAAGAGGCAAGAAGGTAGAGGCCAGTGTGGATGAGGGACCATTGCACCTGAGGGGGAGGGTGGTAGAAGAAGTAATAAGAGGCCAGCAAGGGACAGCTCATATATATGGCGTAGGAGGTGGGCTTTTATTCCAAATGCAATAGGAGGTTTCTAGAAGACTATAAGCAGGAATGGTAAGCTCTGAGCGATGCTTTTCCAAGCTCAGTTGTGTTAGAAAGGATTGCAGGGGGGTGACATGGACTAGAGAGGATTCATGTGTCCAGGCCAGGGCAGATGCTGGCGAGCAGCAAGGCCACTACTCAGATGTGCTGAGATTCAGCTTGATTCCCTCAGGACGCCAGCCCAGCTGGCCTTGGAGGGCTCCCAGGAATGACATCATCTGCAACTCAAGGCTGCTTGATATGCAGGGAATTCCTTCCAAGGTTGTGCAGAGGCTGCAGGCTCCAGCATCAAGCCATGGCCCAGTGCCTGAGAGAGGAGAGAAGAAACTCAGGTCTGAAGAGTCTCCTCCTATGGCCCATACATTGGCTTTGTGGGCACTTTGTGGGCAGTCTTCACAGTTGCCCCAGGAGGGATGTCCCTCATGATTCACAAAATCCTGAAGGAGGAAGAATGACTGGGAATCATTATTTGTACCCATCACTGTACCTGTGTACCCCTGGTCCTACTTTATCTATTAATCATACCCTTAAGTAGCATTCTCATGGTGTTACGAAGATTTTGCAGGTAGTAATTCTCGTAACCACATCACGACATAGGAACAATCATTATTTAAAAGTTGAGGAAAACTGAGGCCAGGAGGGGCTAAGTAACTTGTCCAGAGTCACACTGAGCCTAGGTTTAAACTTAGCAGTCTGACTCAGAATCTGTGTTCTTTCATAGCCTACAGCACGCTAGCTCCTCTGTTCTGCTTGAGCTAGCGCCGGAGGAAGAGCTCTGCTCCTGCAGCAGGTGGAGTAGATAGTGGAGTGGGTGAGCTGTTCAGCGACAGGATTATCACCTTGGGCTCTGTCAGAATAAGGAATCTCAGAGCAGGAAGCCTGGCCAGTCATGCTCAGGTACAAGTGAGGAAGGGAAGGTGTCAGACAGGAAACTCCAGTAAAGTGGTGGACCTGGGATGACTGTCCTGTTTAACCTCTGTCCTCAGACTTGGCGCACAACCTAGACCAGAAGAGTTCTCATAATACTTTCTGAATGAGTGGATGGACAGTTGGAGGAGGGATCGTGGGCTAACCATCCCCATGAAAGCCTCCGGAGTCTTCTACCTCTAGCATGCTGTAGGTGTATAGCTTCAGGGATGGCTTCGATCTTGGCTCACTTTCTAGGGTCCAGCTCAGCATGACAATGTCAAATGCTTCTGAGGGCATCTTATCCAAAGGAAGTGGCACCTGCTCATACTTAAAGGAATGTGTCCTCATGAGGCAAGGTCTTCAGGTTTTTAAAGGGAACCTAGGGCTTTTTCTGGCTGTTTCTTTTAAGATGGGACCTCCCTGAGTTGCTGGGGGTGGTCTGGAGCTTGTATTCCTCCTGTCTCCACCTGCCAGGTAGCTCAGATTCTGACTACATGCCCTGACATTCAGTGATTTCTTGATTTTTTTTAAAACTATGCATCCCAAAGAAAATAGCCCAGTGGGCTAGATTAAGGCCCCTACTTTGAGACCCTCAGTCTAGAACAGGGAAGGACTGGGTCAGAATGGGCTCTGGCTGGTGAACACTAGGGAGAACACAACGCACCAGGAGCCTCTGGTGGAAGCTGCATTGTGTGTGCTGGCTCATCTGGATTCAAGACATGCGTGGTGTTTATTTTCCAGTGGCCACCCCGGGATTTTAGTTAAGTCTCATCTAATGTTGCAGCCAAGCTCGCTGTTCTGTAGGGGGATTAAAGGACGTGCCTTGTGTACAGAACTGGCCAGAGTGGAGAGAAGAGGCTGCAACTCTTGAGGGCAGCGAGGGTAGAGGATGGCTTGGGAGAGAAGAGCTCTCCAGCACCTGGTGAGAGTTGAAAGTCAGAGCCAGAGCTGCGCCGCCCACTCTATCCCCAGGTGGAGATGCACTGCTCACAACCTTTCTCCAGGATGTGGGTTTTATTTTTCTTAATCAAGATAGAAAATTTCCTTGCAAGCATGTTTCCCCATTGGGAACTTCTTTTTATGTCCCATTTAATTCCTTCTGCTGCAGTTGGAGCCTCGTTTGACTTTGTCTGTCTCTTTCCAAGTTCATTCGCTTCCCTCTCCTCTGTTTTGCTCACCCCTTGTTTTCCTCTGCACCACCTTGCAAGGCCCATTAGGAGAGAAATGCAATGGGATCCTCTTGGTGCTGTTCAGGATGGACTTTTAATCCAGGCATGTTGCCGACACCCAGGGCCGAGCAAGCATTTGCACCAGGTATTTAATTAAACCAGGGATTCCCAGGGGATCTGAGAAGCTGGCTGGCAAGGAGGAGCGGGGCTCTATCTCCACATCTTATTTTGACAAGTGCTGTAATTATGCCTCGTCGCGGCAGGCGAGGCAGATTGCTTTCCTTCCCAGCCCCATCGTCCAAGAACAAGAATACTTGGACATTTTGCTGCTCTGCCAGCAGACAGCCTGCTCACCCAGGTTCATCAGCAGGGCTGTGATGAGCTTGAGCCTTACCCAGGTTAATGGCAGATGTGCAGACGGCACCCGCATGGTCACTTCAGAGCACCCGTAGTGGGTACAAAGGAAACAGATTCCTATGGAGGATTTGGGGGAGTAGAAGAGTGAAGGAGGCACTGTGTCTTCCAAAACAGCCAGGCTTTCTTATGCCTCCAGGAGCCAGCATAGTAGAGCACCTACTATGTGCCTAAGGGGTGTGGGAGATCATGTTCACCTGGCCAAGGGGCTGTTCTCGCCTGTTTCTGAGTCCTCTTGAAAGAGGGCATGGCAGAGAAGGCAGCCTGAGAATTGTGAAATGTTGTGTTGCTGAGACAATCCCATAACTTAATTTTATGGTCATGGGAATCAAACTCAGGACCTCATGGTTGCTAGGCAGGCACTGTGCCACTGAGCTATGTCCCCAGCGATCCCATGACCTTAGAGGGAAACTTAAAGCTACAGCTTTTTAATGAGGGGAAGGAATTGTTGAGGAGAACTCTGGGCACAGGGACAATGTGGAAGCCCAGCCTGGCTCCCAGCACCACTGAGCAGGCCTCCTGGGCACTGCAGCCACCATGGGCCAGGTAGCACAGCCTGCTGGAAGCCCTGGACCCACCTCATCCCTGACAATGACAACTTGACTATTTAGTGAACACAGAATATACAGTAGCCTTCCTGTTATGTACATGAAACACATCAAGACATTTACTTATTAGACCCTGTGAAGAAATCATTATTTCCCCATTTGGTGGATGGGCAAAGTGAGGCTCATCAAGACATCTCCACACAGCAGAGGAAAGGCGAGGCCAAGCCACTCTGCTAAAAACCTCATGCCACACCAGTTAAATATTTCAGGGAGCCCCAGACTCTGAGTCCTTTTTAGAAGGCTTACAAGAAGTGGTTCGAGGGCGAGCGCAGAGAGAGTGCTTCTGAGATGCCAAGTGCGAGATATGCGCAGAGTCCTGTGGCGCGTGCCCATCTGCCACCCCCTGGCTCCAATTCTGGGCAAGCCTGTCCTCTTGAGCCCCTGCAGGTGCTGTCCACACTTGGCTTCCTCCTGTAGGTCAGGAAACCCTAACCCCTCCAAAAAGCAATCAGCCTCCTCCTCCTCCTCAAGAAGCAGGAGCAGGTGTCAGCAGAGAAGAGGGACAGAGAGGCAGAACTGGGAAGGGCAGGAGAAGGGAGAGTGAGCGAGTGCATGGAAGACCGACTTGGAAGCAGCCCCAGCCTCCTGCCAGGCTCTGACAGCCTGCTGCATCTCTGCAGTTGCCTCCATTCAGTCCCATCTGCAGAGGGCTTGCATGTGAATGACATCCGAAGTATTTGTCACAGCACCTGAACCAAGACTGGGACAGCCAGGAGCACTTAGGTGCCCACCTTCCATGCACCAAGATATTTCCAGATCTTCATCTTGCACTCAGCCTCTGCTCTCACATCAAGGAACTCTTGCTGATGTGTAGCCTGGAATCTAATTGTCGATGCTGCCTATTTTATAAATGTCCTGGGAGAGACAGAGCAGCCATCCTGCTCAGAGGTCACAGAGAACTGGGTTCATAGCCTGGCATGAAGTCTCTTCTCCTCCCTTAAGAAGGAATGGAATGCACAGGTTAAGTACATAGACATGAAAAAATCCTTCCAAAGCTCCCTGCCAGCTCTGCCAGGTGCCAGCTGTGGAATCTTTAACCAAATCACCCAGCAATTCTGGGGCTCCCTATTCAGTTGTGAAATGGGGTGGATGTAGCTACTTATCATTTGGGATCTTCAGAAACATGAAATGAACACAGGCATGGAAAGGACTGGGCGCACAGTAAGTGCTCAGATGCGTCTGCCACTCTCGGGGCCTGGCGCTGTGTTCTGGAATGAGCATGAACAAACTTGAGTCAACTTGCGCAGCTGGCAGCGTGTCTGACACAGCCACCTCAGATAGGTGCGGCCAGCGGCGGGCTCCGTGGTCCCGGCCTCAGCTCCCTTCCCCTCTCTCTACCTCCCCACTGGCATTCCTCATGAGGCTCACCCTGGAAGCACTTGCTGAGCCCCCTGCCATGTGTAAGCCCTGTGCTAGTGGCTGGGCACCCAGCAGTGAATGAGGCAGTCACTGTCCTCGGAGACAGTCAGAGGATGCAGGGTGGTGTGGTGGGGATAAGAAAAGGCCTCCTCAAGAACATATTCTCGCCTTCAGGGGAAGAGCGTTTCCAGGTGCAGCAAAGGCCCTAAGATGAGAACAAGCTGGAGGAATAAAAGAGACCAGGGTAACAGGTGGAAGAGGGAGGAAAAGTGGGTGAGATTGAGCTTGAAAAGCAGCCAGGGGTCAAATCAGAGAAGACTTCACATCTACAGTGAGAGATTTGGGGTTACTTGGGGGTTTTAGCATAAAATGGTGAGCATTAAATGAGAAAAGGCAGATAAGGTGCTCAGCAGCATCTGGTGTGCTGGGAGACCTTAAATAATTGTGGGCCTTCATTATGGCTAGTTCTCTTCTGTCTGCACTCAGTGCTGAGGCCGTCTGTGGTCTACCAGGAGATTATAAACATTCTGGCTCCTGAGAGAGGACTGCACTTGAAGTTACAACTTGGGTGACAAGTCTCAGCTGTGGCCCTCCCTGGCTGTGTGAATCAGCCAAGCCCCTCTGCCCGCTACACGTCCCCCACTCAGGGTGGCTGTGGCAGTGAACTTAAAAATGAAGTTCTGTCACCAAAGCTGGTCCTTCTTTCAATCATTCTTGCTATCCGAGGCAGAAGGCTTAAAGTAGAGGCTTCTCCAAGAACTCTTTCTTCTTCACGGCAGACTAGTAATCCATGATGTTAAGTGCAAGAAGCAGACACACAAGCATAGGCCAGGTATGGTGGCGCATGCCTGTAATCCCAGCTCCTGGGAGGTTGAAAACAGGTGGATTACTACCTGATCTAGTAGTGAGAACCTGAACACCCTGTAGACCCTTCCCTAAAACACACACACACACACACACAGATACACAAACGTAAGTAGCACTTAGTTTCTCTTATATGAGAAACCCAACATACAAATACAGAGCAACGGAAAAGACAGACAGCAAAAAGTAAGGAGACGGATCTTTTTTTATGTAGGAAAGGGAACCAAAGATGGAGGCACAAGGGAGGGAGAGGAGGATAGGGGATGGAAAGTAGAGATGTGTTATATGCCTGTACCAACTCCCACCGGGAGTGTGACATTATGTGCCACAAACGCGTACTAATAGGCAGAAAAGAAAGTCAAGAAGGTAGAGTTTGGGGGGAGGGTGTTGTTTTTGTCTTTTTATAGAAGGAAGAGTTGTTTTAGCTCGCAGTTGGTGGAGGTTTCAATCCATACTTAGCTGGCTCCAAGGCAGGGTGGGCATGGCAGAGGGCAGCAGCTCATAGCAGAGGAAAACAGTAAAAGCAACAAGAGCAAAAGGGAGTGGCAGCCACTGAGAAAGCTTCAGCTGGCTGGAACCTCAGGAAACAGTCTCTTCTCACTCCAGTGTGGGACACACAGACACCAAGCTCACGGGGGGAGGGGGAGGACAAAGGTGGGAGTGAGATTCAAGAGGACAGAGCAATTTCAGGGGGTCCTGTGGGCTGCTGGGAATCAGCATCCCAGCTGCTCACGTAGTCTCCTGACCAGATAGGAATGGCCCTGGGTCCAACCCACCTGTACCTTTCCCAGAAAGAGGCAGTTGAGTGCTGATTCGGGAATTGAAACCATAATGGTCCCCTAGTCTATTATTATGTTTTAATGAGCTGGAAAAGCACAAACAGAAATCCTTAAGGGCATCAGCCGTGACATACAAATCTAATAAAATAAAACAAAGTGCTTATAAATCCAGGAGTTGTTTAAAACCTAGAAATTGTAGGTTGACATATGGTGTTCTATTTTCTTATCCCCAAGTAAGCTAAGTGGCTTTGAATGAGTTTCCATCACCTCCAAGGGCCTCAGTTTATCCACCTGCAAAATCAGAGGATCAAACTCAATCCTTTGTGTTGTCTTCCAGCCTTTCCAGCCTTCAGTGCCAAGCACTTCTTAATCCAGCTGCCCTGGACCACACAGTACCTTTATTTGGCTCTGGAGCACCCTTCCCAAGGCTCAGTATGAACATCCATCCTGGGGCAGCATCTACCTTCACACTAGGTTGAATTAATCCCTCTGACCACTGTAACCCCCTTTTAAATCTGATAGAGGTAAAGACAAATGCATTTTTCTGAAGTTCTACTTCTCTAGTCCCAAAGCATCGTTTATTTTATTCTTATATAAATCATCACAAGAAAACCGTAACTAGTTACTTGCAGATATATCAAATTACCCTAGAAAGCAGGATCAGTGTCGGCCTCCTTCCCAGCACCTAACATAGAAACTGTTTGCAAATAGGCCCTTGTCTTTTAAACTTGACAACTGCACATTTTCTACTCTCTGGGATGGTCTCATCTAGCCCTTGGCCTCTGGGTAGACTCCTAGGCATCTTTCAAAGTCCAACTCAAAAATCTTCCATATTAAACTTCACCTTGAGGTGCTCAAGATACTACCTAGGGCCCAGGCTGCAGTCTCTGACCACCTGTCTCACTCTCCAGACTTCCTATAGTAACCCTTCATCTGTATAAGCTAGACTGTGCCTCCCAGGAGAAAATCCACTGCTTGATTGGATCCTTTCTTAAATTAGTTGGCAGAGGGCTCAAGGTTGAGATTCACCTTTCTACTTTACCATGTAGACACACCTTACACACCTCATTTTATGTAGATCTTTGGAACAAGAAGGTTTAGGTGACAAAATTTTAAAATGGGTCTGTAATTAGAGCTAGCAGTTGGTGCAAAGTGGCTTTCAGCCACTGCCTGCTCTGGAGCCAGCACCTTCTGGCAGCTGGAAAACTCAGGAGGAGCCAATGTTGTGGAGAGCCGGGTCTCTGGAGTGAGCAGGATCCAGCCAGTGCCTGTCTACCAGATTTTCTGGGCAACTGTCAACCTCTGGGCTTCACTCTGAAAGCACTAGGAGAGCTGTTGCTCCTCCTCCCCTCTCATGGAGAGATGGGAAGTCCCAGATTTCGTCGCCCCCAGCCCATGCAGGTGGAGAGCCACAGTGTCTAAATAGGCAGGACTAGCAAAGAAAAGACCTAAGTCCTGGGCAAGATTCTGCCCCTCGGTCTTCTGAGTCATGGCACTGAGTGTTGGGCATTGGTTCTCAGTTACCCGGGGGAGTCGCGCTTTCCCTTACTGCATGGTGGCTCTGTAAAGTCAAAGGTCCTCTCCGTCCAGAAAGTAGTTCTTCATATGCAACACGTTACTTTATATCTTACTCCTCCTCAGCCTCGGTCCTTCATTCCCTCTCTGTTCACCTCTCTGGCCCTCCATGTATCCCTGCTTATCTTTTTCTGTCCTGTCCTATCTCTTGTTTTCACCCTGATTCACCCAGGCTCCTGATTTTCTTTTCTTCTATGGGCTTCACTCTTCATGTTTCTTCCCTTCCACCCTCCCCTAGCTCTCCCTTTCCCTGTCCTCTCTACCCTTCTCTCTGCTTTTCTCTCTTCTCTCTTTCCTCCCGACCTAACTGTCCTTCTTGTTGGAAGGGCTCCCCTCTGGCGCTCAGAGGCCAGGCTGAACACCCAGGTGACATGCACATCCCCACCATGCAGTGGGCAGGAGCCCAGCCTCTGGGCTGAAGCGTGGCCTCTGCAGTGTGTTTGTTTCCACTTACCAAAGGGCATCCGTAATTAATGTGGGCAATGATTAAGGAGCCAGGAATGGGTTTATGCTCCTCAAGGGCTGCGATGAAACACCCATAACATTTAATGTGGCGCATTGACATTTAAATGTCAATTTAAAAGTCCCTGTTCTGCTTGGCTGGACCCTAGATCCTCAAATGAACATTGCCCTCCTGCCTGCCTCGTCAGCCCAACTGGGGGCTGCTGGCAAGCAGATGACACGGTGGCCACAGTGACTGTGACAGCAGAGTGGGCAATATCTGAACAGGCTGTGGTGGCTGAGAGAGAGCAGCTTAAGTATGGACGATGGCATAGAGAGAGGGAAGAGGGGGTGCGAGGCTGGGATGAGGACATCGGGGTGAAGCTGGCTGGAGCATGGCTCTGAAGGAGCCTGTGGAGACCAGTGAGAGACGGGTTGGCCTCCTTCCCCCTCCCTTCCTACTAGCCCCCCAGGTCCTGTCTAGAGTCAGTTTATGTACTCACCCCTGACGTGCTGTTGGCATGCATTTCGTGTTGCTAATGATACAATGGTCCTGCTTCTAGTGCAGGTGTGAAAGCCTGGTTTTGGTGGTGGTTTTCATGTGGTGAGAAACCGGGTTCACCAGAGACCCAGCCCAATTAGCAGATCCTCTCTTGAAATGATCCATTGACCTATTAATCCATCAGTTACATGACAGTATAAACCTAGACACAAGGGCAGGTCTGTACTCACCTCTTTAGGGTTGATCCCACTTGTTCTACCCATTAGTATCTCATAAGCATTAAATACTAACATGAGTTTTAGAGGGAACAAACCATAATTATACTACAACAGGTGTCAGCCCTGGACAGTCACCCTCCTAATTAAACTGGGGACTTCCTCTAAGGGTGAATTTCTCACCTCTCTTCTCTCCTTCCTCCCACCCTAACCACCCCTGCCATGGTAGTTAGTTCTTAAGTATAGTAGGTCCATTTTCTTTCTTTTTTTTTTTTTTTTTTTTTTTTTTTT
>NDGM010425016.1:0-14530 GCA_002564305.1 Octomys mimax | reverse complement strand
TTCATCTGTATCCCCTTTTTTTTTTTTTTGTTAAGTTCCGTTATTTGGATATTATAGGTGTGTGAGAATATTGTGTTGAAGGGAGGTAAAAAACACTGGAGGTCACAGGTTTGGGGGTTAATCCAGAGATGCAGGAGACTGTCACTTGAGGCAGAAGTCTTCCAGGGGAGCGATTCACACCAGGGGACATCTACTGGCATCAGCCCCACTTGCAGGGCAAGCTCTGGTCCTGTGACAGCTGTAGGAATGCTGAAGCCGTAGCCAGGCAGGCCTGGAGCGTGGCTGAGCAAATGCTTTCCTGTGTGCAGCAGCAGCACCTCTGTCAGCAGGGCAGTGTGTCCAGCCAGGGCAGCGTCCTTCTGTCTGCGGCTTGGTTCTGTGTACTTCAGAAAGTAGCTGGTAAGTTCCACTGAAACGGGGAACCAGCAAAACATGAAGTAGACACGTGAGTGGAAGTCTTCAGGCGGCACGGGCAGGCAGGGACACACGGGCAGCGGCCCAGCACAGGCAGGCGAGCGGCCCTGCCTTGGTGGTGAGGCCATGTGTTCTCCCGCCTGACTTGGCGCTCCCAGCTCCTGTGCTGTGGCACAGTTTTCATCATTTCAATTATTTTTGTGAAATTTACAAAAAAACCTGACCTATTTTTATTTAAAATATGATACTTTATGCTTTTCTAAAGAAAGGAATACAAACAGTATCTATAGGATGATTTATAGAAATCATTTGAAACAGCCAAATCACTTCAAAACATGGAGGATCACTGGACAGCTTTCGTTGAGTGTGAGGCGACTGGGATAATTTTAGGAATAACTGAACAGATTTTTAAATTAAAAATCATTACAGAATTCCTTTTTGTTGTAAAGGAAGAAACTCTAACTCAGTTTAAGCAGTGGCCTGTTATTTGAATTCCCTCGTCTGGAAAAGGAGGATTTTGAAGGTGGTGAACACTTCTGAACATTGTTGTAGCCACAGATGGACAGCAACAAGCAGACAGGCTGGAATACGCCTGACCGCGGGTGACTGGCTGAGGGCAGCAGGGCTAGCTCTGTGAGGGACACTGTCGCAGTCGCTGCCTCCTGCGTGGCTCTGCCCACGCATCTGTGGTGCTGGCCTTTTCTAACGGAGTGGCAGGGGGGACAGAATTTTTAAAATTCACCTTTTAACTTTTTTGAGGAGCAATGACAAAATGAGATCAAATTTATCCATATACAGTTTCTGGGTGGCAAGTGATGGGTTAAGCTTTCTGCCCCAAGTCCTGTGTTTAGCACCTGGCAATCCCGTGCCGCTCAGGTGGCCCCTTCCTGAGGCTTGCTGGTCACAGTGTGGCCGGCCCTGTCCAGGATGGGCAGAATCACGTGGGCCTGGAGGTTCACCCTCGTGGTGCTCTGTGAGCCAGACTAGGTGAGAAGTGGTTGGTGTCTGACGTTTTTGGGTTGATGAGGAGGATGCTCGCACAGGTCAGTGTCAGAGTTTATGACAGAGTGTGTAATATTCTACAAGAACACTGTGGACTGCAGTTCCTGAGACTACCACATCCAGAAAAGTCTGTCCCTGTCTGTTGTGGATAAATGCCTGCCAAGCCTTGGCTGTTTGGTGTCTCCAGTTCTCAAATCCCTGGACAGAAGGTGCGTCCCCATTGCAGTTCTGCCTGAACCCTGACCCTTCTACCTGTGGTGTTGGGCTATGGTATTGTTCTTGGTTGATCTCGAAGACTTTTTTGCTTCCCATCTATAAGTGTTCTTTGAAACTTTTGTGAAAACAGGAAATTTATACTCTCTCTATGGGTTTTTCTGGTTTCATTTCTGCACAGTAACATTATTGCTGACTCCTGGCCTCTGTCTTTCCTCTACCAATGCAAGTGCTGTAAAAGCACGTGGAACACACCCAGGGTGTGGTCTCTGGAGGAGGAGGTAGGAGAATCAGGTATAGTACTGAAGTTGTAAGTAGAGTCAAAACGCAATCTGAGTAAACAGTCTTACTAGGAAAATATCACCTTGACTTAAAAATTCCTAGAAATTTTGACTTAGGTCTAATACATTCAGAGAAATGTAAAAAAATACATTTAACATGGAGCTAGAGGTGTTGACAATTCTCGTTGCAAAATTTTTCCTCTTTCTTTGCATTTTCACTCCAGTTTCCCCACAGACACACACACACCTCAAGGCTTTCTCTTGGGTACTGGTGACATGTGTGCACTCATGGTGTTGGGTTTCTGCAGCACTGGGGACATCAGCATCACGGAGTTCGCAGCCTGGAGCACTTCCGAAATTTCCCAGAATGCTCTGATGTACTACAGCGGCCGGCTATTCTGGATCAACGGCCTCAGGATGATCACTGCGCAGGAAATCGGGCAGAGGACCAGCGTGTCTGTGTCGGAGCCCACCAAATTCGATCAGTTCACAATCATCCAGACGTCCCTCAAGCCCCTGCCGGGTGCAGTGTTTATTCTTGCGTATTCCCTCTCCTCTGCACTTTCTATTAAATACATGTTTAGGTTTGAATGATTGGTAAGTAGAAAAAGGTAGTAGTAGTTTTTGTTGCCTTATTTGCAATCAGTTTAAACTTAGCTCAAATTTATAGCTGAAAAAGTCAGGAAAGGTGATTTTCAACATGTTAATGTACGAAGGGAAAACTTTGATTCAGCTCTAATCAGCCCCAGTTTCTGTGATGACCAATGGTCTTACACCCCTTCCCCTTCTCTTCCTTCCTTCCTGTAGGGAACTTTTCCTCGGCCCCTAAGGTTGTGCCGGATTCTGTTCCTAAGTCTTCATTTAGGGTTGAAGGAAATGCCTCAGCTTTTCGAGTCCTGTGGAGCAGCCCCCCCGAGGTGGACTGGGGCGAGGTTTTCTACCGCGTGGAACTCAGGGCTCACTCCAAGGTACAGTGCTGGCTCTGGCCCCCTCCACTGGCACGCAGACCTGCCCTCCGTGTAAGGCCACATCGCGTGTGCCGAGCACCTCACCGGGCCCTGCCTCAGCGTTGGGTCATCAGGGCTGTTAACTTGCTCTTGCAGTCTTGGCCACTTTGTGCTGACCACCACGTTGGACACGCTCTCACTGGCCTCAGATGTGCCAAGTCAGCCTTTATAAATGAAGCAAAGTTTGGGGATTTTAGTTAATCAGGAATGAGAAATGTTATATATAATTCTTTCCCTAAGGAAACAATGTTCTTGTGCTTATATTTTAGTTCCTGGCTAGTGAAAAACAGCCTTTACCTGTGTTTACCGTGGAAGGGCTGGAGCCATATGCCTGGTTTAATCTTTCAGTCACTCCTTACACGTACTGGGGAAAGGGGCCCAGAACTTCTCTCTCACTTCGAGCCCCCGCTACAGGTACTGGGGTGAAATTCTCTCTTTAAAGATGCAGAATTTTACTTTCTGTGATCTTGAATGAATAGTTAAGGATATTTAAAACAACTTTCAGTTTTGTAGGTGTGTTTAATTCTCTGCTTTTTCAATAAGTTTTGGAAATTAGAAGAATGTCATTAAAATAAACCTGCATAACTTACTTTAAAAGAGGAAAGTTTCAAAGATTTCTTTTGTTTTGTTTTGTTTTGTTTTTTGGCAGAGCCAGGGACTGAACTCAGGCCCCTGTTCTTGCCAGGGAAGCACTTATTCCACTGAGCCATCTCCCTGGCCCCAAGATTCCTTACAGGATGTTTTACTTCATTGTAAGATATGCAAGAGGCAAAGCTGTGTTTCAGATACTTGCAGAACCTTTCCTAAGGAAATGTATGCTGAAGAGTAGAAGTTATTATTTTAGAAGGCAGACGTCCCTAAAGATGGTAATTCAGGATTTCTGTAGGTGGATAACTGCTGTTTTTATATTTTACATTTCTTGGAAATACATTTTAAAATGGTCTTACATGTACTGGGCACAGATGTGTGCACTCATTGGCATTGTGTTTTTGATTCCATTTTTACACATGTGAGTCAACTTTTGCATGTGTATGATTCACAACCACATACAATATGGCTACTAACCACCTTTTTACATGTGTGTGTATGTAAAAATGTGTTTAAGTCAAAATATGGTTCCATATAAAGGGCACAAAGACACACACACACACACACACACACATCACTCTTTAAAATGTCTACTTCACACCCACTGTGTGTCAGAATTGTAATTGTGCTTGGTCCTTACACAGTTGTGAGGCACATAGAACAGGCGTCCATCAGTGATTCTGCTCGCGAGGAAATGGAAGATCTGGAGCTGTCTGTGAGAAATACACTTAGTGTCCTTACACTAAGTGTAAGGACCTAATCCAGGATTTTTACTGTAGTTTCGTCAAACCTCTCATCACAAGTGGGAGCGAATTATAACTTTACATTAATTTAATTTATGTAAATTTCCTAACACAGGGCTCAGCAGACAGCGAGGCTCAGTAAACGCAGACACCCAGCCACCACTCCTCTTCTCACTGTCTCGGCTCATTCAGCAGCACCCTCGAGGAAGCTGGCCTGCTCTGAAGCGGGTCGTGTTGGGCTCCGAGCCTGCTCTCTCTGAGGCTGTCTTGTGCTGTCAGCTTTGTGGTACTGCTCTATGGGAAAATGCATTTACCACGTTTACAGGGGTCCACCGAGGGCCCAGGGGCTGTAAGGAAGGATAACAGGCTTGATCCTTCCCTTTGAGATAGTCACGTCACAGAAAGCAATTGTTCAAATTGACCACTATTTATTAATCACTTTTTATGCGCCAGTCCTATGCTAGGTCTGGGGAATTTAATAGGGAATAAGAAGAGATCCTTTCTCTAATGGATCTCATTGGCAGCGTGGAGATAAACACACTTTCCAGAGATAAACACTGAGAGCCAGACAGCAGCGGCCTATAGTGAGTAGCCGCCACTGCGACAGTTCGCCTATGTCAAGCTGCTGCAGGCTGCTTAGGAAAGGGAGCTGGTGTGGCGGATATGGCAGACAGGCCTCCGGGAGCAGAAATATCGGCTGGCTCTGAGGGACGCAGCAGGAACCGGCATCCTGCGCGCAAGGCTTGTGAAGGCCTGGGGTTGTATAGCATATGAGGCCTGCCCGACGGAGCGGTGTGACTGGGGAGGTGTGGCTACCTCGTGGAGGACTCTCGGAGGGAGGGGGCCATTGGGTAGCGGCATGGAGCCCAGGCTCAGGAGCAAGAGGCCCAGGCTTGGACTGGCGCTGGCATAAGGGGCCTCTGGCCCTGTTCCTGAGAGGTTGGCCTTATTGGCCACACTTTCTGCTCATAGGGGCTTGGGTGGAGCCCTGGGGTGCTGTAGTTCACACTCAGAACTAGCTGAGGCTGGTCAAGTCACTTTTTCTGATGACTGGCTCCCCCCAGCCATCGCTGCTTGGGGATGGGAGCTACTGCAGGCCCTGCGGAGGGACAGGAGCCATGACCACCTACACAGGGCAGATGTGCTTGAGTAGGGTAGAAGAGATCTGGGCCGAACTCCAGGAAGTCGTTAGACTTGCTAAAATATCATGCTGGATTCCTGAAGAAAGCTACAGAATATTTCTGGCTGACCTCAGAGATTTACCTCAGCTCTCTGCAATGAGGAATTGTTACTGATAAGATGTCCACATGTTGGTCAGAAGTGGCAAATCTGGTCCTGTCTCCACTTCTGTCTTGCAGCTCCATCTACACCAGAAAACCCCAGAATATTTGTGCTACCAAGCAAAAGACCCCTCAGCAAGAATACAGCTGTGGTAGAGTTCAGGTGGGACAAGCCTAAGCATGAAAATGGCACGCTGGCCAGATTTGAAATTTTCTATCATACATCCAACCAGAGCGATGCAAACAGAACATCTGAAGGGTGGATTGCTGTCAATGTCAGTGGCACGGTGACATCTTTTCAACTCAAGGGCATGAGCCCTGGGCACACTGTTGCCTTTCAGGTGTGCACACTGGGACATGGGTGTCTTATAGGGCAACAGAGGGGCAGCAAAGGAGGGCGAGGTCGCGCTTCCACTTGGCCAGTGCTCTGAGGCTCACTGCACTCACAGGGTCAAGCGGGCAGCAGAGAAGCAGGGAGGAAGGACAGCGGGGGTGAAGGGCGGCTTGACAGCGCCCTTCATTCAGGCTACTTCTAAGATGTGGAGTAAAGCGGGGTTTGTCAGAGAGATCACTATAGCCCACTCAACAGAGTTGGGGCTTCATGTTCACTATCTTGTTTGTGAGGAAAACCCCAGGTCCCTGCGTGTGCCAGCCCCTCAGCAGGCTGCAGATTAGGACGTGCCCTGCCACAGGTCCGCTTTGTTCGTCCCTCCTGGTCACAACACCCTGTGGATCAACCGTATGCCCAACTTGGGTCTTCTGACGGAAATAAAAACCAGTCTGCATGGTTGGTATCTCACCTGTTCATCCACAGGACAGAAGGAAAGGCTAGCAGCAAGAAAGGGATCTCTATTGAGACTCCATTTTGATATTTAAACTTTCATATAAAATAACATACCACTTATAGCTGAGGGCTTGATAATTTTTATATTCTCATTAATTACCATGCTGCAGACAGTATTTTAAATATTTACAGATATTTTCCATTTTGGGGGGTAAAGTAATGTTTTAGAGATTTGAGTTTCCTATAGATGTGTTTACATTTTTCTTTTTGTAAAATTTTATTTAATAATTGTTTTTATTGGGCCAGGGCAATAGCTCAGTGGCATAAGTGCCTGCCTGGCAAGCACAATATCCTGAATTTGATCCCTGGCACTGCAAAAAAAGAAAAAAGAAAAAAATTGTTTCTATTATCTATTAGGTCTACATATTCCAGTCAAAAAAAGTTGTTCATAAAAGTTAAAAATAATGCACATTCCTATTTGTAATGACTTTTTCTAAGAGTGTCTGTTTCCATGGAAGTTCCAGATTTGTGTCACTGTAGACCCATGAACTGTGACATACGTGGACATATATAATTTCATTTAATGTGGTCCTGTGCAGAACTGAGTTTTGTTGGGCGTGCATAGGCACCCTTGTACGTCACACACAAATATTAATATATAGGATGTCATGAAATGCATTTAATGCCCAAAGGAGAACAGCAAGCATGCAGTGTCTAGTTGGGAAAGCACTGGAGGCTCCGCATTTTGACGCTACCTGCCAGTATTCTTTGTGGCTTTTATGTATGTGTGAGACTGGGGAATGGAAATGATTTATTACATAATAAAAGATACCTAACTTTTTTGGAAAAAACTTTTCTGTTAGGATGTTATATGTGCAGTGAAAATAAAGCGCACATACCTCAGACGACGTGTTTTTGGGGTTCCACTCCAGACAAGTTCCTCCTTTTAAGTATGACTCTGGTCCAGCTTCTTCTACTGTAGTTAGTAGTTGTGGGGCTCAGAAGTGGTAATGCATGGGAAAATAGTTTGACATATAATAATTTTTGAATGTAAAGTTTACTATTTTCTTTTTATAAATATCTTTTAAAGTATAATAAATTTAGTTATTTGAAGCTTTTAGTTGTTGAATTAAAGGTAAGTGGAAATCTACCATAATGTTTACTTTTATTTCTTTCAAGTGTTCTATGTAATTTTAACTTATTGATTTTAAACTATTTGACAAACACATGTTGCATATGACTGAGATATGGATAGTAACCATTTGATAGGTGTGTACAATGTGTAACAGTTACCGCCATCAGAGCAACCAACCACCCATCACCACCTGGTTCCCACATTAAATTCCCAGATATTTCTAGAGATTGTTTTTTGTTACTTAATAAAGATCTGTGCCATGCCAGCATTGTCTAGACCAAAAGCCCCAACACCTTTCGTGTGGGACAGCATTTCACACTTATTTATTGCTATTCTTAGTGAACAATATTTGAAGCTATTAATAACATATGCCAGGCATGTGAGACAAGATACTGAATAATTTCTTAGTCTTAGACCTTATTGCCCTGGGAATACTAATTAACGCCTTTTCTATATCTATTGTTTCTTTTTCTTTGCTGTAGGTTCGAGTCTACACATCCAAAGGCCCAGGGCCATTTTCTGACATAGTGAAGTCTAACACATCAGGTATTTGTTATCTAAAATCTGCTCAAATAAATACTTAAAAGCATCTTTGCAGTGCATCTTTAGGGATTCTAATTTCATCTCTGAGCTGAAGTTAAGGTCACATTTTAAAAATCGTTTTTTCTCATCACCAAAGTATGTTAATGAACCTGGGATGAGAAGGCCAAAGGGCTTCGTACGGGCCGATAGTGCTGGACCCTGATATGCCCACGAGTTTCAGAACCACTTGACATTGACTCGAGAGACTTTGCCGGCCTAGAGCTAGCTTACTCATGCCTGTTACTTGGTTTTCATTTTCAGAAATCAACCCGTGTCCTTACCTCATATCTTTCCTTTGCAATGAGCTAGTGCTTTTTGATATGGACCAAAATCAGGTTGTGTGGACATTTTTGGCAGAGGGAGACATCCGCGCCCTGGGCTACACTGCTGATGACGACATGGGATACTTTGCGCAAGGGGACTCCCTTTTCCTTCTAAATTTGAGCAACCATTCTGGCTCCAAGGTACTTAACTTTGTGGTTATTGTTTTTTAAATGTACTTTAGTACAGGAACTACAGGGTCTCACTGCACAGATCGGACTGGTAGTGATCCTCCTGTTTTCAGCCTCCTGAGTGCTAGGATTACAGGCGCACACCACCACGCCCACTTCCAATCACCGTCTCAGTGCACCCCAGGGATGGGCCTGGCATGGCATGCCTGGGATCAAACTCTGGTCCCTGTGCTGCCTAAGCAGGCATCTTAGTCTGCTGAGCTGTCTGGCAGCCCTCTTTGTGATTCTGTTTAATGTGCAAAGTGGAACATTGATGTGTCCTCTGGCCCTGTAATTAATATGCCAGAGTGAGCCATGTTATTGGAATGATTCAAAAGGATGGGTGCTGTACAGTTATTTATATGCAAATAAACACAGAATAGAATTTGGGCGAGTTCTCTCAAGGTTAACTTGGAGGAGTTATTGGCAGTGTGTGTTAGAATGGAGAGAGATGGAGGTGCGTGAGCTTTTTGTTACTGGAGCAAATACTGAGTTAACTTGTAAAGATAAAAATTTACTCTGACTTGAAACTCTAAAGGCTCCAGAAATAGTTGTTGGCCTTATTGCTTCGGGGTCTGTCATGAGGCAGCAATCACCACTGGGAGTACATGGTAGTGAGAACCATTTCCTCGCGGGCAAGAAGAAAAAGCAAACGTAGGGATCTGTTGCTCTCACTGTAATTGGTGCTACCCGGGAGAAACGGTGGCAGGAATGAGAAAGACACACGCAGACAAAAGCCAGGCCAGGCAGTCGCTGGCCTGCCTGATGGGCAAAACTAGCCTAACTCAAAGCACAGCAAAACAATCCTTTATTTAGACTGTTGCCAATTTTGTAACACATGAGACAAGGTGGTCTTGTGACTAGTAGCTGACCTTAACCAGGCGGGCTGTTTATCTCAGGAGTGAGGTAGCTTGTTTGCTTTAGGTGCTGAGGCCCAGTCCCAGCTACACACATTCGACCAATTTTGTAACTTCCTGCAGCTCCCCACATATCCCCCTTTCTTGTGTTGTTTTGTCAGAGATGGGTGTTCCATTGCAGTTAGAGAAGCCATATTGGGAGAAGTCTTTAAAGGACTTTTTTATACTTGATGCTAGTCCACAGATTGTAGGCACTCAAATTCAAGAAAGTGACCATGGCTCCCACCCCACTGGGCGGGCACAGCTGTTGCCTGAACACCACCTCCTAGTCCTGCCTCCTAACGACTTGCCACTTCCCAGCGACCCCACTGGCTGGACCTAAACTGCAGGGTGGGTCTTGGGAAGATACCCCAGACCCAAACAGTAGCAAAAGTGAAACACTCTAGTCCTCACTCTTACAAAGTGAGTCTGTATAAGTGAGTCTGGAAAGGCAGGAAGGTGCTTTGGAATGTGTAATCTGCAATTTATTCCAGGCCTACCACTTACTAGATCTGTGACCACCTTCAAGTTACTTCACCTCTGTGGCCAAGTAGGCCTTCCTCCTGGGTTCCTGCGAAGGTCAAGTGAGATAGCCTGTGAAAGCCAATGCCTGGCGTAGGAGGGGCACCCAGTTCATTGCAGCTATTACGGAGGGCCAACCAGTATAGCTGCCATGCCACAGCAGGGTGTGCGGAATCTCACGGAATGAACGTGTACCAGCTCAGATGAGTGGTGGCAGCAGCAGAATGGAAAACATCTTGGTCTCAAAGAAGACAAACCAGATGAAGTTAGTGACAGGCAGAGATAGGAGCAAGGCAAAGGCAGAGGAACTGGGGCTGGAGCTCCTCAGGGGCTGTGACTACAGGGTAGCTGGCGGGAAGTGCAGGTGAAGGAGGCATGAGAAGCAGCAGCAGGAAGTCTGGGCCCAAGCAGGGGACCTCCTTCATCTGCCAGCATGTCAGAAGCCAACGGCAAGCCACTGAAGGCATTCCATGGGGCCTTAACGTGGTCACATTGCACTGTGGAAAAGCCTCAATGGCAGCAGTGTGAGTGATGACTTAGGCTGTATCTGAGATCATCAGGAGGCTAATAAAGAGAGTCAGTAAGACTTGTTAAGGTGGGAGATAGGCAAAGAGGTTACAAGAAAGGGGACAAACTTGGGGTGCTGCTCAAAGTGAGAGCAGCTCTGTAGATACAGTGCCAAGAGGAAGACACCAAGGGGGGACACCTTGGTCAGGTGAGTGGGTTGCCATAAATACAGCATGTGGGAGACAAGGTGCTGGGCTAGGGTGATGGGTCATCATATGGAGGTTTGCCGTGGCTATGTGCACGCAAGGCAAGAGCTCTGTCACTGAGCTGCATCCCCCAGCAACCCTGTGAGGGATCCCATATGAAGATGTGGGTCTTTAGCACTGGTCCATGAATTATTCATAAGCATAGGAGTTAAAATTACCTAGAAGCGTATACAGTGTGAGAAGAGGGCTCATGTCACAATAGTCACAACCCAGGAATATTGGGGCTTTGGATTACAAAGAAGTACAATAAATAAGTGATATAATAATCACAAAAGCCTGCAAATTAAAAGGCTCACCCTATTTTCCTGGCCATGTTCTCCACCGAATGCGAAGCTTCTCCAAGACGCACGCATCTCCGGCATCTCACTCCTCACGGTCGACTGGATTTCAAGGCACCTCTACTTTGTGCTAAAAGAATCACAAAATGGAACTCAAATATTTGATGTTGATCTTGAACACAAGGTGAAGCGACCCAGTGAGCTGAAGATCTGCAACAGGAATTCAACAATCGCTTCATTTTCTGTGTATCCTCTTTTAAGGTGCGTAAGGTATCTGTTATGAACTAGATATAGGTATAGTTAACGTAATAGTTTTGGTTTAACTTTAGAAGCCAAGGGTGGGAAAGTAAGAAGCATAGCCTTTTGGGCTTATGCTCTGGACTTACGATAAGCAATTCTGCTTATAAATTACAAGCTCACAAGTACAAATGTGACATCTTAATCCAGACTTCTGTGATCTCCGCTATTTCTGAAGAAGGTTACTTGAGACTTGGACATGTCCTTTCCTACGGATGTATCTGTATCCTAATTTCAGTTATTGATCTTTATTAGAAGCTAACATCTGAGATAATTGTTTTCCCCATTAAGCTAGAGGAACTGTTTTCCTTCCGTAGTCGCTTATATTGGACGGAAGTCTCCAGTCTGGGCTGTCAGATGTTCTACTACAATACTGCCCACCGCACCTTGCATCGCGTCCTGCAACCCCCAGCTACAAACCAACCAAACGGAAGCGTGCAGTGTTTTTGCAGTGTGACTGAATTTGATTTAAGTGGAGCAATGGCAATTGACACTTGTGAGCTCGAGAAGCCATGGATATACTTCAGCACAAGGCATGAGATCTGGGCCATGGATCTGGACGGGTGCCAGTGTTGGGGGGTTCTCAGCGTGCCTGCTATGCGTGGTAAGACATCTGTGTGCATGTAGATGTTTGTGAGTAAGAAACAGCCTCTCGTCCTGTTACCAGGAGCTTGCTCTCCACATACATTTAAAACAATATGCTCATGGGATTTGCTCTGGCCCACGCCCAGTCTCTGGTAGAATTCAAAGCAAGTTGTTTCCAGGTGAGTTATACGTGGACATTCACAAAATTTTCCCCACATCTGTCTTTAAAACTTGGTAATTGACAGTTGGGCTACAGTTTTATAAATTTAACTCTATACTCTAAGCATGCCACTCGCTACATTATCTCAGAATACCTCAGCGAGGTAGGTATTTGTGTCCTCGTTTTACAGATAGGAAAACTTACAATGTCTAGTATATCCATGGTAGTGACTCACTTAAAATGCCTCAGTTAGTTGAGTTGGAACTAACGCTAACTAGACATTTGTGATCTGACCAGTAGAGTGGTTTATTTTCACTTCAGTGACCCTTTCAGCATGAATTGGTCAATACGTGGAAAGTCTACTCTTGAAATTTATATACTGGCGGAAGAAGTGCCTGCAAGTCTTAAATGACTTGAGAAACTCCTACGTAGGGGTGATTCCAACAGAAAAGCAGAAGCAAACCTCTGGATGCCTCATACGCCCAGCCAGCAGTCTGCCTTTCCCTGTGCGGTATGGCAGTCACCAGTCGTCACATGATATGAATGTAAAAATAACATTAAACGTTTATTCCGTTGGTCTCGCTCGTCCCTCAAAAGCCACAGAGGCTTAATGGGCATCGTGTAGCACAGCACTGCGGACGCTGCTCCACCCTTGCCTCTCAGCAGTTCTCCGTCCGTATCCTCAGGCTCTTGGCCTGCCACTGGCGAGAAGCTTCGGGCTAGTTAAGCGAGAATCCCGCATCCTCAGTGCTTTCCTGCCCACTCACTCCACTGCGCTCAGTCTGTCACTCCCAGCCACCTCTGTTGTACTGCGGCTTCCCTCCTTCTGTCACCACGTTGCTGGTCTCCACCCACAGCCTTTATTGCAGTTTTAACAAGTGTCAGAATGTTTTCAAAAACATTTTCTGTACAAGAATTTCTAGTGAGTCTTTATTCTATAGGGCTGGAACGGGTCAGTGTTTGATCAATATGTAATAGAGACCCATAACCCTAAAATTAGAATATCAGAGTGATGTCAGAGATCATTTAGTTCTTATAATGTTGGAAGAAATCCCCTTGCTTGTTTATTAAGAGGCTATCACTACATTATAAAGAAGTCTGTATAATTTTTTCATAATTCTTAGTAGCAGATATTTTTCATATATATATTAATGTATTTAGTACAGGGTCTACAGGGTCTCACTACACAGATTGGACTTGTCGTGATCCTTTCTGTTTTTCAGCTTCCCAAGTGCTGGGATTACAGGCCCACACCACCACCCCCAGTCTCATTCCTGTCTCAGGCCCCCGGGGCGTGGCCAGCACAGCACACCAGGGATCGAGCCCCAGTCCCTGCCTCTGCCTAAGCAGGTGCTTTAATCTGCTGAGACATCTGGCTGGCCCGTATTTTTCTTATATGTAAATGAAGCTTTCTCTCCATTCCTCTCAGTCGTCATGCATATTTCTGACTTCTAAGTTAATAAAGAAGAGGTTAATCATTTTCTCCATGACAGCCATTCAGTCATGTCCAGATGGCTGCTGTCCCCACTTCCAAGCATTTTGGAGGAAAACTTCAAGTTATCTGTACCTGCCTCCCGGGGGTGTGTCTTCTGGAGTTTCCTCTGAATCAGTCGCCTCTGTTCCACTCTCCCTGGCTACCCTCCTCTACAGTGCTGATGCTGGCCTGCGTGTTGTGGCCGGTGCAAGGCGATGGCTGCTTCCTGGGTCTTTTCATTGTAGCTCGAAGTAGTATCAGACCTTTGGGGCCCCTGTCAACTGAAACATCCGTAGTCCTACTTCGCATGAAATATTATTAAGCCAAATATATTTTGCTTATTAATTGGTACAGTTAATTTAAACCTGAGTTTAGGATTTTATGTTTATTTCTATTAAATTTCAACCATTTCCTCATTCTGTTGTGACGTGTTTAAATTGCGAGGGTGTCACTGAGCTGCTTGTGATGGTGGTAATCCTATTGTCTACAAGTGAGATAAATGTGTTGATTCATTCATTCCCAGCTACTGATAAAAATATTGAGCAAGGCCCTGAGCCCTTCCCAGCCATCCAGCTGCGGGCTGGCGTTACCTGCTTCGGGATTTAAGTCCTGGCTCTGCCCTTTGCTAACTTTGTGGCCTGTGGCAGGTTGGTTACTTCTTCCAGCCGAGTTCAGGAGGCTGATAAGGAGAGCATTTCCCTTGTTGGCTTGACCTGGAAATAGAATGAGAGGAACCCTTGCTAAAGGCGTCGCGTAAACTATTACTCCATGCTGAAATAATAGAAAGATTCACAATTCAGCATCTATAGAAGATTTCATATGTTGGTGAGAATAAAAATTAGAGATGTATAATTTAGTCTTTATCCATATTGTTTATGTTTTCATTTTTTATTTTAAAGAGAAAAACAATAAAAGTGATACAGATATTTAAATCAAGATAGAAAATTAACAGTAGTTATTATGTTGCATATTGGGTTTTTTTGTATTTTAGGGAAGGATTCTACAGGGTGTTCAGGGTCTCACTA
>NDGM010424806.1:0-16390 GCA_002564305.1 Octomys mimax | reverse complement strand
ACCCTAATAATAATGATAACACTAACCCTAGCAATAATCATAAATGTAACACTAAACATAAATTTAACACTAATCCTAATTCTAATTCTAACCTTAACCCTAAATATAACCCTAAGCATAACACTAACCGGAAGCCTAAACATTACTCTAACCCTAACCCTAACACTAACACTGAGCATAACCCTAACCATAAACCTAACTGTAACTTTAACCCTAAACCTAACCCTAAGGCTAACTATATCCCTAACATAACACCATAACACTAACACTAAACCTAAGCCTAACCATATAACTAAACCTACCAGTAACTGTAATACTTACCCTAAATCTAACCATAATCTTAACAGCAAACCTAACTGTAACACTAACCCTAAACCAAACCATAAACCAAACCCTAACCCTTACAATAACCTTAATTCTAATCCTAACACTAAACCTAAACATAACAATAACCCTTACCCGTACACTAACCCTAACCCTACACTAACCCTAACACTAAATCTAAACCTTACTGTAACCCTAAAGATAACCATAACCCTAACCATAACTCAAACTCTAAGTGTAACCCTAAACCTAACCCTAACTGTAACACTGAAACTAACAGTTACTATAACCCTAACCCTAACACTAATTGTTACCTTAACTCTAAAAATAAATCTAAGCATAACTCTAAATATAATTTTAACCCTAACCCTTAAGCCTAACCTTAAACATTACTATAACCCTATACCTAACCCTAACCGTAAGTCTAACTTTAATTCTAACTGCAACTCTAACCCTAACCATAACTGTGACCATAACCCTAACCCAATCTGTAACCCTAACCCTTACCAGAACCTTAATCGTAATACTTACCCTAAACCTAATGTTAACACTAAACGTTAAAGTATCTATAAACCTAATCCTAACCAAAAACTTAGCAATAAACCTATCTATTACAGTAACCATAACGCTAAAACTAAACCTAATCATAACACTAAATCTAACCACAACTCTAGCACTAAATCTAAACCTACACTAAATCTAACCCTAAACCTAAATCTAACCCTAACTTTTCACCTAACTATAACCCAAACATTAACCATAACCCTAACCATAACTCTAATTTTAAACCTAAACATAACCCTAACCCTCTCCCTAACTCTAAACCTAATTCTAACACTAAACCTAAAAGTAAACCTAGGCCTAACCGTAACTGTATCCCTAAACTTATCCATAATTCTAAAACTAACCCTAACTGTAACTCTAACGCTAACTGTAACCGTAACACTAACAATAACCATAAGCCTGCATGTAACCCAAACCATAACCCTAAACATAACTGTGACCATAACCCTAACACTAACACTAATACTAACAGTAACCTTAAACCTAACTGAAAGTCTAACCTTTATGCTAACAGTAAACCCAACCCTAGCCCAACCCTAAATGTAACCCAAAACATAAGCTTAACCTTAAACCTAACCCAAACTGTAACTGTAAAATTAAGCCTAAACCTAAAACTAACCCCAACCCTAACTGTAACGCTAACTCTAACCCAAACCCTAAACCTAACCCTAAATGTAACTGTACCCTAACTGTAACACTAACACTAAATGTAACCCTAAACCTAATCCTAGCCCTAATCGAAAACTTAACTCTTACCCTAACCCTAAACCAAACTGTAACTGTAACCCTAATACTAAACCTAGGCCTAACCCCAACCCTAAAACTAGCAGTAACACTAATTCTAACCCAAAGGATAAACCTAACCCTAAACCTAACCATAATCCTACCTGTAGTCCTGACTGTAAAAATAACAACGCTACCACTACTCTTAATGCTAACTGTTACCCAAATCCTAACCCTAACTGTAAACTTAAACCTAACCCTAAACCTAGCACTAAACCTGTCACCTTAAACCTAACCATAAAACTAAAACTAACCCTAACCCTAACTTTAACCATAACCATAACTGTAAGAGTAACTCTAACTTTAATTCTAACCACAACCCTAACTGTAATCCTAATCCTAAATTTATCTGTAAACTTAACAGAAACCCTAAGTGTAACCCCATCTCAAACCTAAATCATAAACCTAACTGTAACCCTAATTCTAAACATAACTCTAAACCTAACCGTAACAATAAGCCTTACACTGACATAACCAAAACCCTATGCTAAACCTAACCCTATACCTAACTTTAAACCTAACTGTAACCCTAAACATAACCAAAATCCTAAACATAACCCTAACCTCAAAGTGACCCTAAACCTACACATAACCCTAACCATAACACTAACCCTCACTGTAACTCTAACCCTAACCCTAACCATAAGCCTAACACTAAGTCTAACCTCAAAATTTAAACATAATTGTAACTGTACCTATAAAGCTAACCCTAAGGCTAACCAAAACTTAACACTAACAGTCACCCTAACCTTAATCATAGCCATAAACCCAATTCTAAACCGAACTGTAACCCTACTCCTAACCCTATCCATAACCCTAAATGTAACCGTAACCTAACAGAAAGCCTAACCCTAACACTAACCCTAAGTCTAACCTTAACCTTAACTGTAACTCTATCCCTAACTATAAATGTAACCCTAAACATAAACGAAACTCTAAAACTTGCTGTAACCATAACCCTAAACCTAAAACACACTATACCCCCAATCCTAACCCTAATCCTAACACTAACCCTAAGCCTAACACACAACCATAATCCTGAACCTATCTCTAAACCTAACCCTAATTCTAAAGTAACGCTAAACTTAACAATAACCATAACTCTAACACTAAATGTAACCCTACACATAACCCAAAATGTGACCCTAACCCTAACGCTAACAGTAACCCTAAACCAAATCCTGACCATAATCCTAACCCTAAACGTAACCATAACCCTAACACTAATTGTAACCCTAATGTTAAACTTAACTGTACATTTAACCCTAAATCCTAACTCTAAACATAAACCTAACCCTAAATCTAACCATAATTCTAACCTTAACTGTAACCCCAGTCCTAACCTTAACTGGAACTGTAAAATTAACCATAAGTGTAAACTTAAAACTAAAAAAAAAAACTGTACAGCCAAACCTAATTCTAACCCTAACCCTAACCCTAACCCTAACTCCAACCCTAAACCGAACTGTAACCCTAAACCTAACCCTAAATATAACACTAACCTTAAACCAAACCATAAATCTAATGCTAAACCTAACAGTAACCTTAACCCTAAACCTAACCACAACCCCAAATCAAACCCGATTCCTAACCGTCATGCTAAGTCAACGCTAACCCTATCTCTAACACTAACTTTAACTGTAAACTTTATTCTAACCCAAACCATAACAATAAAACTAACTCTAACCATAATCCTAACCATAGCCGTAACACTAAGCCTAACAGTAAGCCTTACCATAAACAAAACCTAACACTAAACCTAACCCTAACAGTAACCCTAACCCTAATGCAACCCGTTACACTAACCTTAAAGCTAACAGTAACTTTAACACTTACCAGAACCCTGAGACTTACCTAACCTTAACCATAACCCTCACCATTACCCTAACCCTAATCCTAAACATTTTTTTATCCCTAACCCAAACCCTACCATAACTCTAACTCTAACCATAATCTTCACACTAACCCTAGCAGTAACCCTATCCCTAACCCAAAATGTAAACCTAAACCATATCCCTAACAATAAACCTTAACCCTAACAATAACCCTAGGCTTGAACCTAACCGCAACAATAACCCTAATCATTACCCTAACCCTAATGCTAAACCAATGGTAAACTAAACCCTAAAGCTAACCCTAACCCTAACAGTAACCCTATATCTAAATGAAAATACCTTAACTGTAACATTAACTCTAACTCTAACACTAAACTCAACTGTTAACATACCTCTAAACCTAACTGTAATGTAACCATAAAACTATCCTGTGCAGTACTGCTAATCCTAATGCTGAGGCTAAATGAAAAGATAACACTAACCCTAAATGTAACCCTAACCTAACCCTAACCCTAACCATAAGCCTAACTCAAACCCTAACTGTAACCCCAACCTTAAACTTAACCCAAACATTAACCCTTAACCTCACCCTAAATGTAATCTTAACTCTAAGCCTAAACCTAATTGTAATGCTAACAATTGCCATAACCCTAACAATAACCCTAACTGAAAGCCTAACACTAAACTTAACCTTAACCATAAGCCTAATGCTAAGCCTAACCCTAAACGTAACCCTAACCATAAACCAAACCATAACCCTAACTCTATTCCTAACTGTAACCCTAAAACTAACCTTAATGGTAACCCTAACCCTAATGATAAACATAATCCTAAACTAATACCAAACCTAACTATAAAACTAAACCTAACCCTAAAACTAACCCAAACACTAACCTTAACTGTAACCCTAAACCTAAAACTAACCATGATCCTAAACCTAACAATAAACCTACACTTAAACCTAATCGTAAAACTAACCATAAAGCTAAACGTAACTGTAACTTTAACTGCAACCCTCAGCCTAACTGTAGCCCTAAACATAACCATAAGCCTAACTGAACCCTAACCCTAACCATAACACTAACCCTAAGTCTAACTGTAAAACAATCCTTAAACCTAACTGTACTTCTAACCTAACCATAACCATGACCCTAACCCTAACCTGAACTTAACCATAACTCTACCATAACCCAAGGCTAACCCTAATGTAAACTTAACCCTAACCCTAAACCTAAACCTAACACTAAACATAAAACTCACTGTATCTCTAATCATAAAACTCATGCTAATCATAACCCTAAAACAAACCCTAACTGTAACTCTAACACTAATCCTTACCCTAACATTAACTCTATCCCTAACCCTAACCCTAACCAAACCATAATATTAACTCTAAACCTAACTATAATCCTAATCCTAAACCTAACTCTAACTTTAACCCTAACTCTAACCATAAGCCTCACTCTAACTGTAACCCTAACTCTCATTTAACTGTAACCCTAACAAAACTGTAACTCTAACACTAACATTAACCATAACTCTAACCCTAAACATAAACCAAACCCTAAACCTAATTCTAACCATGACACTAACCATAAACCTAATCATGGCAGTAACCCTAACCCTAACTCTAAGCATAAACCTAACACTAACCTTAATTATAACCCTCACACTAACCCTTACCATAATCCTAAAAGTAACTCTACCTGTTACTGTAACCCTATCGCTAAGCCTAAACTTAACCCTAAACCTAAACATACCCCTAACTTGGATACTAACTGTAACCCTAACCCTAAACCTAACAGTAAACCTAACACTATCCCTAATGTAACTGTAGCCCTAAATCTAACTGTAAACGTAACAGTAAACCTATCTTTAACCCTAACACTTACCCAAAGCAAAACTAACCCTAAGCCTAAAGGTAATGCTAACTCTAAACTTAACCCTAAACCTAATTGCAACAATAACCCTTACCCCACCCCTAACTCTAATCCCAACCCTACCCTAACCATAAACCTGAAACTAACCCTAATCCTAAACCTAAACCTAATCACCACCGTAACCCTAACCCTAACCCTAAACCAAAACATAACCCTAAACCAAAACATAAGTGTTGCATTAATCCTAATCTTAATCTAAACCTAAACCTAACTCTAACCCTAGCACTAACCCTAACTGTAATTCTAAACATAACCCTAACCATAGCTCTAACTCTAATCGTAACACTAACTGCAATTCTAAATGGAAACAAAAATCTAAAACTAACCCTTACATTAAGCTTAACCATAACCATAACTTTAACTGTAATTCTAACCTTAACTGTAGCACCAACCATAACCATAACAATAAACCTAACACTAACCGTAAGCCAAACAATATCTGTTTGGCATAACCATAATACCTACCCTAACACTAAATGTAACTCTAAACCAAACACGAACCATAACCCTAACTGTAACCCTAACCCTAATCTTAACTGAAACCCTATCCTTAACCTTAACCCTAACCCTAACCATAACCCTAACCCTAACCTTAAACAAAACCCTAACTGAAACCATAACCCTAAACCTAAACTAAAACATAAACCTAACACGAACACTAACCATAAACATAACAGTAATACTAAAACTAACACTAACCATAGCCCTATGGGTAACCCTAACCAAAACTCTACACTAATCATTACCCTAAACCGAGCCTTAATGCTAACCATACCTCTAAACCTAACCCTAATGTAACCATAACCCTAACATGAACAGTAACTCTAAACCTAATGTTAAATGTAATACAAACTCTAAACCTACCCGTAACCCCAACACTAAACCTAACCCCAAGTCTAACCATAACCCTAAAGCTAAACCTAATTATAACCCTAAAGATAACCCTAGGGGGCCTGACCCTTAGCTCAGCTATTTAAGTGTCTGCTTAAACAAAAGCCTTCAGGATCAGCTTGCTGTGTTTTGATCCCCAGAACTAAAGCCAGCCAAATCTGTACTGAAGACATTCTGAGATAGCCAAAAAAATGCTAACCCTAACTGTAAGCCTAAGCCTAACCCTAACCAAAACCATAAACCCCACCTTAAACCTAACTTGTAATTGTAAACTTAACCCTAAGCCTAACAATAACCCTAACACTAACATAACCATAACCATGAAACTAACCCTAACCGTAAACTTAAACCTAATTTTAACTATAACCCTAAACATAACCCTAACCCTAACTGAACTCTAACCATAATCATCACCCAAAACTTAACCCTAAGCCTAAGCTTAAACCTAACTGTAAGCTTAACCCTAACTTGAACCAAAAATCTAATACTAACCATTACCTAAAATTAACTCTAACCCTAACCCTAAACCTAACCCTAAATCTAACCTTAACCCTAACCTTAACCGTAACCCTAACCCTAAACATTAACCCTAATATTAACTGTAACAGTAGCCCTCAACCTACATGTAACTTTAACCCTAAACCTCAACATAATTCTAATCCTAACACTCACCGTAACCCACACCCTAACCCTAAACCTAACCGTAAACCTAACCCTAAGTCTACCTGTTACCTTAACTCTGAATCTAACTGTAGCCCTAACCTGATCCCTAACCATAAACTTAATGCTAACCTGAACCATAACCCTAACTTTAAACCTAACAATAACAACAACACTAATGCATACCCGAAACTTAACACTAACTCTAACCATAAACCTAACCCTAACACTAACCATACCCCTAACTCTAACCCTAACCCTAAACCTAAACCTAACTGTAACAGTAATTCTAACACTTACCCTAACCCTAACCGTAACCTAAACCTAATCCTAAACCTAATTCTAACACTAACACTAACTGTAACCCTAAACCTACCCGTAAAATTAACACAAACCCTTACTCTAACCCTAACCCTAACCATACCCTAAACCTAAACCAAACTCTAAAACTAACTGTATTCCTAAATCTAACCATAATCCAAACACTTTTCCTAACCCTAACCCTAATCCTAAACCTAATCATAAGTCTAAAACGTAACTTAAACGTAATCCTAACTATAACCTAACAGTAAACCTAACAGTCACCCTAACCCTAACAGTAAATCTAATCCTAACCCTAACCATAATGCTAAAATAACATAACTATAAGCCTAACACTAACCATAAATTTGTCCTTAACCCAAAATCTAACCCTAACCAGAAGCCTGCCTGTAACCCAAACATAACCGTTACCCTAACCGTAAACATAACCCTAACTGAACTATAACCCTAAAATTTACACTGATTGTAAACCTAACACTAAATCTAACTGGAACTGGAATCGTACAACTAACCCTAAACCTAAACCGAACCCTAACCTTAACAGTACCCATAACCTTAATACTAACCCTAACTGTAACCAAAACTCTAAACCCAAATGTATCCCTAACTCTAAACGTAACCCTATACCTACCTGTAACCCTAACTCTAACACTAACTGGAACCCTAACTCTAAACACAAACCTAAGTGTAAAAATAACCCTAACCCTAACCCTAACGGTAACACTAACCCTAACAGTAACCATAACCCTAACCATAACCTTAACTGTAACACAAACCCTAACTCTAACTGTAAACTTATCTCTAAACCTAACCCAAACTGTAACCCTAACCCGAACCATAATCATAACACTAACCCTAATCCTAACCATGAACCTAACCCTAACTCTAACCAAAACCCTAACCTAACCATAACTGTAAACCTAGCACTAACCCTAACTCTAACTTTAAATTTAATCCTAACCCCAACTGTAAAATTAACCCTAAAAATAACAGTAAACCTAACCATAACCTGAAGCCTAAACCTAATCCTCACCCTAACCCTAACATAATTGTAAATCTAACACTAATCCTAGATGTAACCATAAAATGAACCCTATATGTAAACCAAACCCTAACCCTAACCCTAACCCTAATACTTACCATAAATCTAACTCTAACTCTAATCATATCCCTAACACTAACCATAAGTCTAACTCTAAATATCACTGGAACCCGAACCCTGAGCCTAATCATGAAATTAAACCAAACCTATAAATAACACTAACCCTAAACTTAACCTTAAACATAATCTTTAACCTAAATCTAACCATAAATCTAAACCTTACCATAGCTCTAAACCTAACCTTAAACCTAATCGTAACACTAACTCTAACCCTAAACCTAATCGTTACCCTAAACCGAACTCTACCTCTAACCATAAATGAAATTCTAACCATAACAATAAAAATAACTTGTACCCTAACCTTAACCTTACCTTAACCTTAAACCTGAACGTAACTCTAGCCCTAACTGATTCACTAACGCTTATGGTAACCCAAACATTAACCCTAACCCTAATAGAAACACTAATCCTAACACTAATTGTAATCCTAACACTAACTCTAACACTAAACCTAACCTCAAAGCAAAACCTAACCCTTACCATGACCCTACGACTAACCATAACCCTACACATAACACAAACAGAAACCCTAACCATAAACATAACCATAATGCTAACCCTAACCGTAAGCCTAACACTAAACCTAACTATAACCCTAACCCTAAGCCTAAGCCTAACCCTCAACCTAACAATAACCCTAACCCTAACTTAACTGTAACCCTAACACCAACGCTAACTGTAATGCTTACCCTAAGCCTAAATGTAAACCCAGCACTAACCCTAAACCTAACCATAACCCCAAACACAACCCTAAACAGAACCGTAAATGTAACACTAAACTTAACCCTAAAAGAAACCCAAAACTTATCCCTAACTGAAACTCTAAACCTACCCTAATTGTAACACAAAAACAAACCATAACCCTAAAGCTAACTCCAAACCTAACCCTAATCCTAATCATAACCTTATCTTTAACCCAAAATCTAACCCTAAACTTTACACTAAACAGAACCCCAATCATAACACTAAACCTAACCATAAATGTAAGCCCAAACTTTTCACTACCTGAAAACCTAAACATCACTAACGAAACCATAACCCTAACCGTAACTCTAACCCTAATGGTAACTGTAAGGCTAACCCTAAACCTAAATATAACCCTGTTGCTAATCTTAATTGCAACCTTAACCATAAGCCTATCTGTAGCTGAAACCACAACCATTACCCCAACTGCAAACCTAATCCTACCTCAAACTATAACTGCAAAACTACACCTAACCATAACACTAAACCTAACACTAAATTAAACCATAACTGTAAACTTAACACTAACTCTAACTGTAACCCTAAACCTAAATCTAAACATATCCCTAACCAGAAATCTAATCAGATGCCTAAGCGTAACCCTAAACCTAAATGTAAATGTAACTCTAACCCTTACTGTAACCCTTATCATAACCCTAACCCTAACACTAAACCTATTTGTAAACCTATCCCTAAACTTAACTGTAATTATAACCCTAATCCTAACCCTAAATCTACCCTTAACCATAACCCTAACCATAACTATAACCTTACCATTACCATAAAACTAAGCCTAATCCTAAAGGTAAACATAACCATAACCAAACCGTAACTCTAAACCTAACCCTAACCTCAATCCTAACAGTAAACTATTAATTTAAGCCTAAACCAAACTGTAGCTGTAAAACTAACAATAACCCTAAGCCTAACACTAACCCTCATCTTAAACCTAACCCTCAACATCAAAGCCTATCCTTATTCATAAGCATAAATCTAGCCCTACCCTTAACTGTAACCTTAACCCTAACTGTAACTGAGACTGTAACTGTAAACCTAACCCTAAGCCTAACCCTAAATCTCATCCTAACCATAGCACTAACCCTAACTTAGCTGTAACCCTAACCCTAACCATAACCTCACACTAACCCAAGATGGAACCCCAACCGTAACCCAGATCTGAACACCAAATGTAATACTAAAAAAACCTCTCACCCTAACTTTAACCGTAACCCTCACTTATCTGTAACCTTAACCCTAACTCTAAACTGAATGCTAAATCAAAATTTAACCTTAAACCTAACACTAAGATTAACAATAACTATAACCTTATTACTAAACCCTAAACGTAACCTTAAAAAAGCCCTAACCCTAAACATAAACCTAAACAGAACCCTAACCCCAAACCTAAAATTCACCCTAAACCTCAACCTAACTGGAACCCTGACCCTAACCCTAATTATAACTGTAAACCTAACCCTAACCCTAAATCTAAACTAAACCCTCACCCTAACCATAACCCTAAGCCTAACTTAACTGTAAAACTAATACTAACCCTAATCATAAACCTTACCTAAAACCCAAACATAAACCAAACCCTAACTTTAAACCTAACCATAACACTAACCATAACCCTAACCATAACTGATTATAACCTGAGACTTAAGAGTAACTCTAACCCTAGCCCTAAACATAAATCTAAAAATAATCTTAAATGTAATCCTCACCCTAATCTAACTGTAAAAACAGCCCTAACTCTAATGCTAACTGTAACCCTGACTGTATCGCTAAACCTAAACCTAAACTTAACCCTAACCATAGCCCTAACACTGACACTAGGATGCAGAGTTTGTGCAGTTGGCCGAGTGCTGAAGTCTTTTTTTTTTTTTTTTTTTCTTTTTTTTGCAGAACTGGGCTTGAACTCAGGCCCTCGTGCTTGCCAGGGAAGCGCTTACTCTACTGAGCCATCTCCCTGGCCCCTAACACTGACACTAAACATCACCCTACAACTAACACAAAACATAACGCTGACCAGATTCCTAGTCATAACCTTAATCCTAACCCAAATCGAGAACCTAAGGCTAACCGTAACTGTAACCACAACTCTAAACCTAACCCTAACCTTAAAGCTAAAACTAAACATAACCCGCACCCTCAACCTAACAGTTACCCTAACCTTAACAATAACTGCAACTGTAACCCTAACCCTAAGCTTAACCTTAACCCTAAACCTGATTGTAAACCTAACCCTAACCCTAATCAAAACCCTAACCCTAAACCTAAACCTAACCCTAACCCTAACCCAAACATAACCCTAAACCTAAACCTACCCATAACCCTAAACCTAACCATAATGGTAACCTTATCCCTAACACTAACAGTAATGCTGAACCTAAACCTAACCCTAATGGTAAACCTAACTCTAACCCTAAAAGTAACCCTAACTCTAACCCTAACCTTAACCCTATCTGTAACCCTAAACTTAACACCAACCCTAACTGTAACCCTAATCCTAACCCTAACTTTAACCCTAACACAAACCCTGTATATAACCCTAGCCCTAACCCTAACTGTAACCCTAAACATAAACCTTAAAATAAACAAAAATTGTAAACTTTACCCTAACACTAAACCTAATACTCACTGCAAACCTGACCCTAAAATGAAACCTAACCCTATCAGTGACCCTATACCAAAACTCCAAACTAACCCTAAACATAACCTTATTCCTAACTCGAAATCTAACCCTAACCCCAAAACTAAGGAGAACCCCAACCATAGACCTAAACCTAATTCGAAACGTAAACGTAACCTCAAAGGTATCTCTACATGAAATGCTAAACCTACACATAACTCTACATCTAATCCTCACTGTAACCCTAACTGTAAACATAACTATAACCCTAATGCTAACTCTAAGCCTATCTCTAACCAAAACCTAAACCTATGCCTAAACCTAATCATAACCCTAAACATAAGCCTATTCGTACCCCTAACCATAACCATTACTCTAACCATAAACCTAACCCTAAACCTAACTATAACCCTAATATTAATCCTAACTGTGACTCTAACTGTGACTCCAACTGTAACTGGAACCCTACATCTAATGTTAACACTAACCCTAACCCTAAACTTAACTGTAACCATAACCTTAACATTAACTCTAAATGTAACCCTACTCAACCTAAACAGATCCCTAACCCTAAACCTAACCCTATCACTAAACATAATATTAACCCACCATAACTCTAACCATAATCCTAACCCTTACCCTAAACCTAAATGAAACCCTAACCCTAACCCTAACCACAACCATAACCATAACTCTAACCATAATATAACTGAAACCCTAAGAATAAAGCTAACCCTACCCCTAACACTAACACTAACTTTACCCTTTACCCTAACCCTAATCCTAAACTTAAGCATAGCCCTAAACCTAACCATAACCCTAACAGTAACCATACAACTAAACCTAACCATGAAGGTAAACCTAAGCATAACGCTAACCATAAACCTAAAACAAACCCTAACCTTAAACCTATACCTAAACAAAACTGTAACACTAAACCTAAACCTAACTGTAACTGTAACCCTATCCTAACCCTAAGCCTAAACCTAACCCTCACTCTAAATGTAACTCTAAACAAACATAATTTTATCCTTAACACTAACACTAACATTTATCCTAAACATCAACAAAACCCTAATCCTATTACTAAATGTAACCCTAAACCTAATCCTAACAGTAAGCCTAACTCTAACTGTAACCCTGTTACTGTAAATTTAAACCTAACCCTAAGCCTAACCCTAATTCTAACCTTAACTGTTATGAAAACTTAAGCTTAACCCTAAACCTAACTGTAATACTTACCCTAAAGCTAACTATAACCCTAACTTAACCATAAACCTAATCCTAACCCTAACCCTAATATTAACAATAACCCTAATATTAACCCTAAGCCTAAACTTAAGCATAATCATAACCATAACAATAAACCTAACCATAATCCTAACCCTAAGCATAAACCTAATCCAAAATCCTAAACCTAAACCTAAACCTAACCTTAACCATAAGCCTAAACCTAACTGTAACCCTAACCCCAAACCTAAATGTAACTTTTACGCTGACCGTAACCCTAACACTAACTATAAGAAGGACCCTAATCACATCCGTAATTGAAACCTTAAACCTAGCCATAAGCCTGAACCTAACCCTACTGTTAACCAAAGCCTAACTCTAACAGTAACCCTAACCCTAATGCAAACTCTAACCTTAACCCTAACCCAAACCATAACCATACACCTAACCATAACCATAACCCTAACCATAAGTCTATCCATAGCCCTAAACATAACCATTACCTTAAATGTAAACCTAACCCAAACCCTAACTTTAACCCTAACACTAAACCTAAAAATAACAGTAACCCGAAAACAAACTCTAATGGTAACACTAACCCTAACCCTAAGTGTAAGCTAATACTAACCCTATCCCTAACCAAAATCCTAACCTAATCCTATTCCTAACCCTAATCATAACTCTAACCACAAACCTAAACCCAACCAAAACCCTAAACCTACTCTATCTGTAATCTTAAGCCTAAACCTAAATCTAAAAGTAACCGAGAAACAAATTCTAACAATAATCTCAAACATAACAGTAATCTTAACCCTAACCGTAAGCCTAACACTAATCATGAATCTAATACTATGCCTAACCCTAATCACAACCGTAACCTTGAAAATAACCCTAATGTAACCCGAACCCTAAACCTAAGTGTAACCATAACCCTATCCATAACCCTAGCCCTAACCCTAAACTTAACCCTACACCCAATTGTAACTATAACCCTAAAACTAATCCTAACCAGAATCCTACTCCAAACCCTAAGAGAAACACTAACCCTAAGCATAATCCTAACCTTAGCCCTAACACTTAACATAACTGTTACCCTGAGCCTAAACCTAACAGCAACCCTAAACCTAATGCTAGACTTAACCCTAACTACAACCATACCCTAACATTAAACCTAACCCTAAAAATAACCATAACCCGAATCCTAACCATAACACTAATCATTACCCTGACTGTAACCCTAACCATAAGCCTATACATAACACAAAAATAATTATTACCCTAACAGCAATATTAACCTTATTTCTACTCTAACCCTAACATTAACAAAAACTATAAACCTAACTCTAACTCTAACTGTAATCCTACCCCAAACCCTAACCCTAACCCTAAACATAACCATAAATCTAACCCTAAATTTAAACCTAATCGTAACCCTAACTCTAAACCTAATCGTATCCCTAACTCTAAAACTAAACCTAATCCTATCTGTAATACTAACCCTAAACTTAATCCCAATCCTACCTCTAACCTAACCTTAAACCTAAACCTAACCATAACCATAAACCAAACTCTAACCATAACCTTAACTCAAAACCTAACTGTAACCCTAAACCACCTGTAACCCTAACCGTAAACCAAACTCTAACTGTAAGCCTAATCATAACCCTAACCCTAACCCTATCTCTAACCAAAACTCTAACCCTAACCCTAATCATAACTGTAACCATAAACCTAACCTTAATTGTAACCCTAAACCAAAACCTAACCATAATTCTAAATGTAACCCTAACACTAACACTAACCATAATCCTAACCTTAACCCTATACCTAAACCTAATCACAACTGTAACCATAAACCTAACCCTAACCGAAAACCTAACCATATGTGTAACTGTAAACCTTACCATAACCCTAACTGTAATCCCAAGCCTATCATTAACAAAACCTAATGGTCAACCTAACCCTAATACTAACACTAACCATAAATGAAAAACTCAACATAACAATAGCCCTAATGCTAACAATAACCCTAACCATAAATGTCACCATAACCATAACACTAAACCAAACCCCTAGACACTAACCCTAAACTTAAACCTAGGTATAACCCTAAAGACAACCCTAAAAATAACCGTAACACTAATCCTAACCCTGACAATTACTGTAACCATAAATGTAACACTAAATGTAAACCTAACCATAAACCTAATGCTAACAATATTCATAAGAGTTAACCTAACTGTAATCCTAAGCACAATGCTTAACTGAAACCTAACCATAACACTAAACATAACATTAACTGAAAAGCTAATTCTAAAACTAGTCAAACAAGTAACCTTAACTCTAACTTTAACTCTAAAACTAACAGTAAACTTAACTCTAACCCTAACCATAACCCTAAAACTAACCTTACCCTGAAAGCTAATCCTAACTGTAAGAGTAACCCTAAACCTAAGCATAATTGTAACTCTAGCCCTAACAATTAACCTAAATGTAATCCTAAAAACATCCCTAAACCTAACCCTAAACCTAATCACAACCCCAAATTTAACCCTAAGCATAACCCTAACCCTAACCATAACTGCAAACCTAACACTAACCATGACCTTAACCAAAACACTAACACTAACAATAACCATAACACATAAGATTAACCCTAAATGTAACCAAAAGTCTAATACTATTCATAACCCTAACCCTCACCCTAACAGTGATCCTAACTCCAAACGTAACTCTAAATCTAACCCTAAATGTAACCCTATCCCTAACCCTGAACATGACCCTAACACTAACCATAACCCAAAATCTAATTGCATCCCTAAATGTAATCTTAAACCTAAGCATAACCCTAACCATAACACGAAACTTAATCCTCAACCTAACTGTAACCGTAACCCTAACCCTAGCTCTGACAATAACCCTGACACTAAACCTAATTGTAAGCCTAACCCTAAATCTAACCCTAAACAGAATGCTAAACCTAACCCTAATCCTAACCCTAACTGTAACCTTAACCATAAGCCTATCCAGAACCCTCAACCATAATACTAACCTTAACCTTACTGGAACCCTAATATTAACCATAAGCTTAAAACTAACCCTAACTCTAATTGTAACTGCAACCATACCCATAAGCCTATCCCTAAACCTAAAAAAAAGCAACCCAAACCCTAAATTTAATCTTTTTTTTTATACTTAAACAACATGTTTAATTTTTTTTTAATTTTTTTAAATTTTTTTCCCAGAATTTTATTGATAAACACATAGCAATTAGACAGTTTCAAATCAAATCGCTAGGACAGAT
>NDGM010424786.1:0-13537 GCA_002564305.1 Octomys mimax | reverse complement strand
GCATGCACCTCGGGGCCAGGCTTCATGCCCTGGCCACTAACTTGTTCCAGGACCCCTGGATGGGGAGACTGACTCATCCTCCCTGAGCAGCGCACGCTCCAGGCACCAGGCACTGCCGCCGCCAGCTTGCCTGCTTGGGCCAGGCAAATGCTGTGATTTTCCACTTGCACCATCTGATTGCTATTAGGACTGAAGAAAGGGGATTCCTGGTTCCATAAGCACATGGGGGCCCCAGGCATGTTCCAGGGTGAGAAAGGAAGGTAGGGTGTTGGGTGCTGCCACTGTCTCTCTGCCAATTCTGCACACACACACCCACAGAGCCCTCCACTGCTGCTTCTTGGTTTCCCAGTGTCAGGTCCTGGGCCAGTGGAAACAGCAGGGTGAAGATAGCCTCTCCAGCCTGGCCACAAACTGCTCCCTGTGGAGAAGAACAAAGGCATCAGGAAAGTGGACAGCCCATGGCTCCCTCTATGGGGCTGCTTCTCTTAGCTGGAGCCCCAGGATGCCCGGGAGATTAACAGCTGGACTGGGGCGCTGTGTTTGGCCCAATGCAGTGTCGCCAGTCCAAGAGATGAGTTCCCAGTGGGGTCGCTGGGGGGAAGGAAGGTTGTTAGGGGGGCTCCTGGGCGGGGCATTCCTTCCTGTAGCTTCATTAGGCTCAGCCTCTTCTCCTCCTCCCTTACCCTCCCCCTCCTGCAGGGCTAGGAATTGGGTTTGGGGCGGGTTCTGCTTCCAAAGTCATCTCCTCCTGCAGGCGAGGGCTCATCCTCCACCCCGAGCTCCCTCTCATTTTTCCGAGGCTCTGGGCAGTACTTGGACTGGCCTGCTGCCCTGGTGGGTCGGCTACCAGGAGTCCCGGGGAGGAGCCCTCCACAGGGAAGGCCTCCTCGGACCAGGACAGCTGCAGGTAGCTCCCTGGGGCCCAGGGACCATGGGAGGGCTGTCCCAGGACGGGAGTGAGGGTGAAGGCCAGCAGGGTGGGAAAATGAGGTGGATATTGTTAGCTCAGGGAAAGGGCACTATCAGGACAGGCAGCTAACAGAAATCCCACCTCTCCAAAAGCAGGAACCCCACTCCTCTAGAGCAGTGCTGTCACCCACCAGAAGACTTCTGCCACTCCCAAGCCCCCAGGACTCCCAAAGACACTGGGGGACTTTGAGAGTCCCTCTCACGGGTGGCAGGCCCTGACCCCCCATTTGGCCTCTCCCCAGCCCCTAGCTGTCCTCCAGGGCCAGTCCCTGCTCTGTCCTCCTGTGGGTGGAGGCTCCCCCGTCCCTCCCCCAACTGCACATTCAAGTGTGCTTTTGGAAAGCCTGGGAGGGAACACCCAGCGGGCAGCGTCCCAAGCCCGGGGAGAGGCTCCGTTACTCTCACTCTCATGCACTCCCACTTCCATGAGGGCTGAGCCCCGCTCAGCTCGGGACAGCAGCAGAGACGGCCCCAGATGGACACTCAGGGTTCCGCCTGGACAGCCACGGGACGCTGGGCAGCTGGGGGTCCCACGTCTTCCTTGTCCGGCTACTCTGATGTGGAGTCAGCAGCTGATGAGACTGTTTGCTGGCCAGGTCTTGGTCCTCTTCCATCTGTGTTATGAACAGGAGCCCTGGGACGTAGAAGGAGAAAACAGTTTCGCTATGAGTCCAGGGGAGCTGCAGACAGGCATCTCCCACGGCCAGTGGCCTCAGGCCCAGCCAGCCCAGATGGCCACTGGGTGGGAGTGGGGAGAGGGGCTGGGTCACGGAGGATGGGGATGAACGAGAGGAGGATGAAGACAGGTGGCCAGGCCATCCTTGGTTTGCGGGTGAGGACGGAAGAGGCAGCCTTGCTGGTCAGCTTTAGAGGGAGCCAGCACTGTCACAGCCCTGATCCCCTTGGAGGAGCGCATGCATCCCGTACACGTCACACACATGTCTTTAATACGGCCCATCTGGGGTCCACTTGGCTTCTAGATCTCTCTGTGCAGGAGTGAAATCTTTTCAGACTGTCTCCGGCAGGACAAGGACCAGGATACAGAGACACAGATCAAACTGACCGAAAAGGTGAGCAGGGATCTCTGATGTATGCCCACTTCAGGGAGGGCTGGGCAGCCCCTCACCCTAGGGGCACCTATAGTTAGGGTCTAGCCCTGCTGGTGTGAGAGGCTTTCCTGAGTCCAGCAGTCCTGGAGGCAAAGCTTGGGGCCCAAACCTTAGGCTGGTGGCTTTCTGGAAGGGACACCAAGAAAAGTGAGAGCAGGGAAGGGTGCTGAGAGACACAACCCTGGGACCAGGTGGATCTGCGGGTGTAGGGTCGGGAAGGTTTGAGCCAGCCCCAGGGAGCTGGAAGCTTGTTTACCTGGTCAGGGGACAGTTGTCCAACCAGTCAAGATGGCTGAGAGAGGGTGGGGGGAATAAAAACCCACACGCCGTGACACCAGCCACCTGAAAGCTCACGGCACACGCATCCAGACTCACGCACACGAGCAGGCACGCACACACACAGAACCACACGCAGGACCCACGCTGAGGGGGCACAGAGGGATACAGGCACCCAAAGGGAACAGGGGCGCATAGTACCCAAAAGTGCTCCAGGCAGCTAGGAGACAGGAAGGCAGAGAGGCTCCAGGTGGGAGGGGACCCATAGAGGACACTAAGCCCTCCTGGAACCAAACCCTGCCTAGACCCTCCAGCGGCACTTGGGCTCCCAGCTCTAGGAAGCCAAGGGTTAAAGAAGAGGCGGGTTACTCTCGCGGATCGACATCCATGCAGCCAATAACAGGCTCCGCTGCCACGGCCCCGCCCCCAGACAGGAGGAGGCAGTGGGCTCCGCTGGAGCAGGAATTTCTAGGGAGTGGAGCTCCGTGCTCCCTTGGGCAGACCGGTGACCTGAGGGCTGCAGGGTCACCCTCTCCCTAGCTTGTCACCCCCTCCCCCAGGCCTCCTTATCCGCAGGCCAGTTTCCCTTCTTTCAGCCTGGAGCCAGGGCCACTGCGGTCCTCCAAGCTTGTTCCCTACAACCATTTTTTTGTTGTTGTCTTGTTGTTTTGTTTTTCCTGTACCGGGAATCAAACCCCAGGCCTTGCACTTGCCAGGCAGGTGCTGCACCGCTGAGATACATCCCCGGCCCCCTGAAAACCTCTTGATAATGCTCAGATCTGCACAGCTTCGGGGTGTGCGGGGATTGTGAGCATGTCCCTGGGCAAGTGGCCCCTCAGCCTGAGCCTCCTGCGGCTGTCAAAGGGGAAAGCAAGTATTTGCCCCATAGCCAGTGTGAGGGCCGCCTTTCAGGATGGATGGAAGTGGCAGGCAGGTGCTCATCCAGCACTGGCTGGTGCTAGGCTTGGTGCTAATGACAATGCTCCAGACGCCTGCGTGGACCTACCTTCCACACATCACCTGTAGAAAGGGAGAGAGACTAGATGCTCTAGCATGTCACAAACCAGAGGCCCAGCCAAAGGCCTCCTCCTCCTCCAAGAAGTCCCCTCTGCCAAAAATGATCTGCCCTCCTCCACTACCTAACCCACTGCTGGGACAGATTGTTGGAACCCTGGCTTTGTACTGGGCCAGGACACAAAGACTGAGCTCAAGACATATGGGGGTAGAGCAGGGGTAAATACATGCACGTGGACAGAAACGGTCTAGCTTCATAAACCTTGCATGTCCAGCGAGGAGAAACACAGAAAGGGCTTTCCCAGTGATTGGCCATGGGGCTGCAAAGGGCCAGCAAAGGTCAAAATGAGGAGTGCACAGCCAGGAGAGGGCTATTGCCCCAGGGTGAGCTGCTGCAGATCCCAACAGGATAGTCCCATTAAGCCCTGGGCTTGGAGGGGTAAGGAAGTTGCCTTTCCTCTGAGGTGAGAGGCCTGGGGTCAGGGCTCTGGCCCGGATGGCGCCCCTGCTCCCTCATTCCACCCTCTCTTCATCTTTGCCAGGCGGGAGTGCAGGCCGGTGAGCTGCAAGCAGAGATCTGGACTCACCAGGCCAGAAGATGGCTGGAAACTGTTCGTGGGAAGCCCATCCCACCAACGGGAACAAGGCAAGTACCACAAGCAGAGGGGTCTCTGGGCTGCCTGAAGATATAGTGGGAGGAACACACCCAGCCGAATATGCTCCCCCACCGCCCGCCTTCCTGCCCTACCTCCAGCTCTGTACCATGTGGTCTCCTTCTGGTTACCTGGTCTCTCAAATCCACTGTCCTTGTTAGTGAAGCAAGTTTGATTGTTGGCCATCCTGGAAGTCTCTTCCTGTGCTGTCCCTCGTCATCTTTTCCCAGCCATGAATGGTCTCATCTCATCCCTCCCTGTAGAGGTGGGCAGTTGGCTATTCACTATGGCCAGGCCCTACTGGGAAGCTCTGGATGCTGCCTCGGGGTGGCCCTGATCATGTGAGCTCTCACAGCCATACCCTCCGTGGGCTGCCCACTTCCCTCTGCAGGCACTGTACCTGCCTGAGACACAGGAAAGCCCTCCAGGGTGACTGTGCTTCCTGCCCTCACTCTCTCTACTCACTACTCCTCTGAGCCCACAGAAGGGTCAAGAACTCCCTTCCCTTCTGAGCCCCATCAGAGTGCTCAAGTCCTTGAGATTTACCTATTCCAGTTTCTTCAACCTGAAGGCTTACATCACTCCAGTAACTGGTCTCCTGCCCAGCCCCCAGGATTCCCCACCCCAAACCCTTGACTCTTTACTTCCTCCCCAGGGTACCCACTGTGGAATGAGGGGAGCCCAGCCTGGGAGGCAGAGCTTACATGCACTGGGGGCATCTCCAGAAGCCCCCAGAGCAGAGATGGAGTGCGATCAGTGAAGGGGCAGGCTCCAGAGTGGGTGTTTTACAAGGCGGGGTGTGTCTGGGAATGGCAGCCCCCACCCAGTGACTCACCCAGCCTCCCCCTCCTCCACAGGATGAAATTGTAAGCTTTTTCCAGCCTGAGAGAGCCCTAGAGTGCTCTGCCATCTTGCTCCCTCCCCGGGATCTGTCCCCACCTAGTGGAGTCCTGAGTCCTGGAATAGGCAAACCCCAAGCCCCTGGAAAGAAAGCAGAGAGAAGTTAAGCAGCTGGCTTTGGGGAATCAACAGAGGCAGACAGAGATGTTAAGCTGTTGGATGTGTTTGGAGGATGACAGGTGGTGAGCAGGACCCCATAAAAAGCTCACCCCAAACAGTAGAGTATCCCCAGTGTGTAGCTGACATCTCCAGTTCCTGTGTATGGATCCCCTTGACCTAAGCCAGGTCAAAAGATCCCTGACAATGTGTGATTTCCCAGGACGAGCTTTCTGCAAGAGCCACCTGAAGATAGCAGAGAGGATCTTGCCTGTAGAACCTTTCTGTGCGCATGTGCATATCCGGGGGTTTTCCTTTCTGTTTGTTTCATTGAAGAGCCCTGAGCAATTGAAATGGATCATCCTTGGGGAGCAAGGGCTGGATGGATTAGTGTTGTCTGCAGGGGTATGGGAAGGGCAGCCTTTGCCATGAGGAATAAGAGGGCCAGAACAACCCTGAGAGTGAAACTCAGATGGGTTGTGTTTGCCTGCAGTGTCTTAAGCGTTAACATTGAAAGATCAGGACACTGCACATCCCAATATAGAGTTCTGGTCACTGTGGGGAGCAGGGAGTACTTCCTGGAAGCCACCCACCCGAGCACAGCAGGCTGCTCGCCTGGTTCAGGATGAGTGCCCTTGGGTTTGTTACTGTGCTCACCACTTGCCAGTTTCTGGCCCTTGGCCAAGCTTCATGCTTTTTTAAGCCTGCCCAGACCCTGTAGGCAGGGATGGCATTCAGCTGCTTTCGCTTTCATAGCTTCCTATGGCTGCACGAAGAGCAGGTGCTGCAAGCCTTTCCTCCTCCCTGGCACCCCCTGGGCTTTCCCACAATCCGGAATCCTGACACCGCCTCCCATCCCAGTTCTCTCTGACCCTACGATGGGATAGAGTCCCGCTGCAGCTAAGCCAGTCACTTACTTTTCTTCTGGTCTTGGAGATTGAACCCAGTGAGCACTGACCTACATCTCCAACCCTTTATGAGACAGCATCTTGCTAAATTGTCTCAGGCTAGGCTTGTACTGGCAGTCCTGTCTCAGCCTCCTGAGTAGCTGGCGTTACAGGCATGAGTCACCATGCCTGTTGGGTATTTCTTTAGAAGTAAATGTTTTGTGTTTTTGTTTTGAAATACTGAAAGATCAACCTGCAAGTAACTTGCAAGAACAGGAGGTCAAAATCCCTCCACCACCCTTCGCTTGTCGTCTACCTTTCCTTACCTTTACTTCTACGTATCATTTGATAACACAATGTTTTCTAGAGTCACTTAGAAGTAAATCACAGACACTAAGCTCCTTTACCTCCAGACGGCCTGAATCTTCTGAGAACAAGGACGCTCCCATGCATAGCCTGCATCCGTTTCCGCATTCCGACAATGCGATGTGGAAGCCATTCCCTTGTCTACACGTAGCCCCTGCTGTCCTTCTCCTGTGGGCCCGCCACCCCGTGGTAGCAGTTGCTAAGGTCCAGTATATAGTGTTAGGTTCACTAGTCCTGTCTCTCTGGTTTCCCTCAACCCACAAGGCTCCTCATTTTCTCCTAACTTTCATGACGTGGGGCGTCTTTAGACAGAGTTTGTGCTACCTGCTGAGCGGTGGGAGCCCCTGTGGGTGGCTGGTTGCTCTGTGTCACTGCTGTAGGTGTGGCACTCTGTGCTGCTAGCTCAAGCCTCTGGGAAACAAAGTGTGTTAGGTGACAGAGGGGGTGTTTTCTGCTTGGCCACAGTCAGTGACCCTCAAGCACCTAATGGAGCCCACCAGGCCCAGCTATAGGTGCAGGCCTGATGGAGGGAAGGGGACAGCTGCATCACCATGTGTTTCCTTTCTGCATCTGCACAGATGTGTCCAGCTGGGGACGAGGCCTCAGAACTCTACAGTCGAGGCTTCCTGACCATTGAGCAGATTGTCCAGCCGCCGCCGCCGGCCATCATGGACTATATCTTCCTGCTGCTTTGCCTGTGTGGCCTGGTAGGCAACGGGCTGGTCCTCTGGTTCTTCGGCTTCTCCATCAAGAGGACGCCTTTTTCCATCTACTTCCTGCATCTGGCCAGCGCCGACGGCACCTACCTGTTCAGCAAGGCCCTGTTCTCCCTGCTGAACACGGGTGGCTTCCTAAGCCCCTTTGCTGACTACCTCCGCAGCGTATGCAGGATCCTGGGACTCTGCACGTTCGTCACCAGCGTAAGCCTCCTGCCTGCCATCAGCACAGAGCGCTGCGTGTCAGTCATCTTTCCCTGCTGGTACTGGCGCCAGCGGCCCAAGCACCTGTCGGCCGTAGTGTGCACCCTGCTCTGGCTGCTGGCCCTCCTGGTCACTGGCATTCACAACTACTTCTGCGTGTTCCTGGGCCGCGAGGCCTCCGGGGCGACCTGCAGGCACATGGACATCTCCCTGGGCATCCTGCTCTTCCTCCTCTTCTGCCCACTCATGGTGCTGCCCTGCCTGGCCCTCATCCTGCATGTGGAGTGCCGTGCACGGCAGCGCCAGCGATCTGCCAAGCTCAACCATGTCATCCTAGCCATCGTCTCTGTCTTCCTCGTGTCCTCCATCTACTTGGGCATTGACTGGTTTCTCTTCTGGGTCTTCCTGATCCCGGCCCCCTTCCCTGAGTATGTCACCGACCTCTGCATCTGCATCAACAGCTGTGCCAAGCCCATTGTCTACTTCCTGGCTGGGAGGGACAAGTCACAGCGGCTGTGGGAACCGCTCAGGGTAGTCTTCCAGCGGGCCCTTCGGGATGGCGCCGAGCTGGGGGAGGCCGCAGGCAGTACGCCCAACACGGTCACCATGGAGATGCAGTGCCCCTCTGGGAATGCCTCTTGAGTGGCCAGCATGTGGGGCAGGACAGGGCAGGCCACTCTGCCAAGGATAGAAACAGGACAGTGGCCTCCGTGTCCAGGTGGAGGGAAAGGGTGTGTCTCCAGCCCCTCGTGTCTCTTCTCTCTGGGCTGCAGGCTTCCGCAGTGACTGAGAGGCTGAACAGCCACCTGGAAAGAGAAGCAGTGGCCCTGTGCCCACCAGCCACTCTGCTTCAGTGACCCATGCTACCAGAGTTGCCCCACAGCATGAGGTCTCTTGTTCCCCAGGCTGGTCAATAAGGAGGAAGACATGGTCGCCCAGCTCTATCCACCTCCTGTCCCCTTGGTCAGCCCTCCTTGAAGGTGACCCAGCCAGTGCCAGCCCCAGAGGACAAGGGTGTCCATTCCTACAAGACAGCATGAGAGTAAACCCAGATGGCGTGGGGCTTTCAGGCAAAGGGTCCTGTTAACCTGCGTTGTAACCAAGTCTTTCCAGAAACAGCCCCCAGTACTCCTGCTGAGTCATTCAGTGACCTAATGGGGGAATGACCGGCCCCACTGGGCTGCTGGAGACAGGACTCTTCGAATAGCTTGGGCTGCTGACTACCTTCCTGCCTCTGTGCTCAGCCAGTCCTGGGCACTCTGGGTGCGCCCCTACCCCACCCTGGGCCACTGTGGAACATCTGGGCAGCTCCTGGACAGAGTTCTTGGGCTCCGGCAGCCACCTGAAAGTGGGCTGTAGCTCTGCCTTGTGCACCTGAGGACTGGCACTGTGGCGCCCATCAACAAGCACAGTGACCCTGTGTTGCCAAAGGAAGTTTTATAAAAGAGCAATAAAATGTATATCAATAAACATTTTCTATCTGGTGGTAAGGGCAGCTTACTGCACACGCCCTCTCTGTGCCATCCCACAGGGAGGACGGCTGAGGGTAGCAGGAACCCAGGGTGGGCAGCTCCTCCCCACCAGCTCCCCCAAGCCATCCGCTCCTTCCCTCAGTTCTGAGGCTGCCCCCTCTGGCCAGCTGTGTCTACACCTCCAGCATTCTTCCCGTCTGCTCCAACTGGCTCGGCCTACACCTAATTCTGCCCACCCCCTTCCTAGTAGCCATCCATTCCTGTGCCAGAGGCAATGATGGTCACTAGGCTGTCCTCTGTTGGCTATGTCCCTGGGTCCCCCATCCCAGGAACCTTAGCTCTCATCTCCACATCAGCTCTGTAGTGTCTCGTTCCATCCTAGAAAGGACACAGAGCCCACAAGTGCTGCCTGGGACGGGAAGCTGCCTTTCTGTCATACTCTGTCCTGCATCCCCTGGGCACAGGCTGGCTCCTGTGTGTGGACACCTCTCTATATGTCACGAACAGACTGAGAGCCCTCCCATCTGTGTCTGAGCCCACATGGTTTCTGACAGCCCCCACCTCTGCTCGACCCCACAGAGGCCCATCCTGAGCACCTGCTGTCCAACCTGGGATAGGTCCCCCTTCCCCGTTTGGGAGAAGCTATTGGGTAGAGGGGCTGAAGGAGCCGGGCATGTCCCTGGGGAGAGGTTAGGGAGGACAGGAAGAGCAGGAAAGGTGTGAGCAGCATCCCTTTCTGTCGGGTGCCTGGCATGCAGCCTGTACTCCTTGAGCCTGCCCAGACTTGCCCTGCATAATGTAGTCCCATGGCAGGGGCCCAAATCCATGGCCCTGATGCCCCAGTCCCAGCCAACCTGACTCGTCCCCCCTGTCCACGCCAGGCCACAGCCTTCTGTGCTCTGGTTTCTAACAGTCCCAGCTGGTCTTCCCAGCAAGGCCACTGCTCGATAAGAAGGAGGGCCCTGTGGGCTCAGATGGAAGTGCTGGCTCCAGGAGCTTCAGGTGATGTCAGGTTTCTAGAGCCACCTGTCCCATGCCCGGTGCCTGGATGAACCACCTGCCCCATGCCCGGTTTTCTTGGTCTCCCCAGTGCTGCTCAGAGAATGCCAGGGACAAGGAGCTAGATGTGGTGGTCTCCAGCCTCACAGAAACTCCTCCCATCTCTGCAGGTGGCTGAGGGGCCTCCAGGCATCCTGGCTGCTGAGGGCTCATGCACCTCAGCTCCTGGGAAGTCACCTCCTTCTTAGGAAGCCCCCAGGCCTCCAGCCCTGAGTCCACCAGGGACCTCCTAGCTTCAACCCACCCATCGTGGCTTAGAACTAGGGCAGGGCCCAGAGGTCAGGATGGGGCTGTCAGAGGCACCTGCTCTCGGGGTGCTGAAGCAGACAGTGGGGAGAGCTCCAGGAGTTGGCCCTTCTGGACCTTTCTGCTGTGCACATCATTGCTATTCCTCAAGAAAGACAGCCTTTCTGTTCTTCCCAGTCCCCACCCCCATACTGTATGCTAATGGTGATGAGACATCTCCAGGGCTACATGAACAGAAACCCACAGGGCCACTGTCCTCTCTCCTCCTGAAATAGTTCATCATTAAAGTGGGTGGAGAGGAGCATGCTACAGGGGCCTGTGGTGTGCCCCAGCTGTCCACACCCACCCCAGCCTACCCTAGCCCCTGGCTGCTCCACTGGCTCCTAGTAGACCCTGGCCTCATTCCTTCTGGGTGCAGGAAGCCAGGAGTACCTAAGTACCAGAGATCTGAAACTCTGGAGCAAAACTTTTCTCAGTGACACAACAGAGACTAAGTCTTATTAAGAAGCTACTGGGCTGAGTTGGACTGGGCTGGGCTGGTTATTACTGAGTCCAACTTTCTATGAGCACATGATATGGAGGGGGGTGCAGGGCACAGGGCACAGGGCACAGGGCAGGGCAGCTCTGTGCTTTTTCTTACTTCCTGCCGCATGCTAACTCTACAAAAATAAGCAAGAAGGGACGCACGCTCTCTGGATCATATGAGGGATAAACAAGGCCAAATTAGGAAAGTCAACAGCAGGCCCCAGGCAGGCAGAGCACTACTGTGCTTCCATGCCTGAGTCTCGCTGTGTCTCGGTTTCCCCACATACTACGGCACAGACCTCCCAGAGTTGCACACCCGAGGGCCCTGGCCAGGCATCTGTGCAGGACCTGTGAGTACCAGCTACGGAATTCAGTGCTCACAAAGACATTTCATGTCCCAGGTCCAGTCCTGGCTGGAGCCCTGTGTCAACACCCAAAGCCTCCCCATGATGGCCGTCTTGTGGTCCCGGAGGCTCAGGTCTCTGACCATGGTGTGTCCCATCAGCAAAGCACTGAGACTTCGATGCAGGGAGCTGATGGAATGAACGTGCCTATTGCATCCCGGGTCAACCCAAACAGGGCTGGGTGCTGTCCACAGTTCAAGGCCAAAGGAAGAAGTGGTTCTGTTTCTGGCTCTGCAGAAGCAGCAGAGTGGGAACGAGAGGTGGGTGCTAAGGAGAAAGCAAGCGGCCCGCAGGCCCAGGCCTCTCCTCTCTCCATCTTCTATCCTGGCCAAAGATACAGATGCCTCTGGCATCAGCCCAGCTCTCCGGGATGTCCTGCCAGCTGTGGTTTTCAGATAACTTGGGTTTCACATTCTAGGCCAGAAAACTTCAGCACAAGATCTTTTTGCATCTGTACCCTTGGTTCAGAATCTTCAGCCAAGATAATTTCTCCCTTCCCAGGAATCGTGGGAACACTGAGGAGGTGGCGGGTGGAGAGATGGACTCCCCAGTCACTATCCCAGGAGGTGCCCAGGCTGGGCAAATATGCCCTTGGCCTGTGGGTGACTGGCCCAGAAAGCAGGCAAACCTTTCGGAGAGCTTCCGGAATCAAGCCCACCAACAGCAAAAGAGCACAGTATCCTACGCCAGGAAAGACTTGCAAGTTGAAGGTGGAAATAACAGGGTACAGTTCACAAAATAAAACTCATGGAAAAACTGCTCTGATGACTCAGCCAGCCAGTGCAGAGTTTTCTGGCAATTCAAGGGCAGGCTCACCTACTTGGGCAGATTTGTTTAAAAATCTTTATAGTTAATTTAATCCACACATAAAAGGCACCCATCTAATATATACTTCCACTGAACATTGGTCTTTGACCAATGTTTATATGCCCATATCACCTCCGAATCAATACACGGGGTGTTTTCAGCTCCCAAAAGAATGTTTTCATCACTCCGCTTCATAGTTTCCTGCTGTCATTAAGCATCCATCCAGCGCCACCGCCCACGGCAACCGTCTCTGCTGCGTGCTGCTGTTGACCCGTCTCCCGGTCAGACGGTACCCACATCTGCCAGGATTCGTGGAGGCAAGAAACAGAAACTCAGGCTTAATTGAACTTGGTGTGGGAGAGGGTGGGTTTGTGCATATTGAAGGAAACGTACTCATTCACATAACCAGAAGGTTCCAGAAGTGATTCTGGCTTCGGGAACTGCTACCTCAGGAGCCTTAAAGGGTGTTATCTAGGTCTCCTCTGTGTTCAGTTTCTTGTTTCTGCTTTGGTCTGAGTTGCACCAATTGTTAATGAAGACCCTGGGTGCCTGGTGACCAGTTCCTGGTTTACATCCTACAAACGCTGAGCCACTCCTTCCTTCCGGATTATTCCAGCAACTGTCTCGATGATGATATTCACTGCCCAGGCCTCCATCATCTCCTGGGGAGTGACAGGCAGGGCTGGGGACACTAACTGCACCAAATCCAACAGAAGGAGCGTGGCGAAGTGGCCACCTGGCAGACCTGGTGGACTTAGAGACTGTTTTCCTCTCCTCTCGGCCTTTCATCCACACCCACTTCTTTCCCATAGACACTTTTACAACACTCCTGCCCTAAATCCATAACTGTATTATTTAGAGCAAAAAATGACTCCCTTTTCCCCAGGGGAGAGATGGCAGGCCAGCTCCAGAGCTGCTTCCCAGCACCGAGCCCAGAACTGTGGCCGTCTGTCCTACTCCTGACCCGCACACGTTCTCGTGGGGGTGGCCTGCTAGTTTCCTGTGGCCGCTGTACCAAATGCCACTCACCAGCTAGCTCTGATCACAGATATGTATTTCCTCATAGTCTTGGATTTTCAAGTCCAAGTTCAGGAGCCGGCCCAGCTGGCATTCAGAGGCCATTCCTCCATCCGCACCCTGCCCTGGGTGTCCCCCCTGTAAACATCCATGTCTGTGGTCCCCGCTCCTCTTCTTCTGAGGACACCAATCAGATTAGATTAGGGCCCACTCTGGTGCCTTCATCTATTTCATTAAAGACTCTATGTCCAAATAGTTCCCTTCTGAGATACAGGGGGTTAAGGGTCCAGCATGACTGGAGGGACACAGTGCAGGCCTGTGAGGACTGCTCTCATCACATGAATCACAGTGGAAGGGAAGAGGGAATAACAATACACTCAAAGGCGAGGGAACCCAGCTTGAAAATAGGAACAAGAAAAACAGCATACAATCGTCAGGCCTTCTCAGGCTACAAGTCTGCTATGTCAGCTACTCCAGAGGCCGAGGCAGGAAGATCTCGAGTTTTAGGCCAGCCTGGGCAACCTATCAAGATTTTGACTCAAACTAAAATAAAATAAAATAAAAAATGTGGAGGCCGGGGAGATAGCTCAGTTGATTAAGTGCTCACCTGGCAAGTGCAAGGGCCTGAGTTCAATCCCTGGTTCCAGAAAGAAAGAAAGAAAGAAAAGAAAAGAAAAGGAAAGGAAAGAAAGAAAATGTGTTTGGGATGTAGCTCAATAATAGAGTTGTTGATTAGCATATGCAAAACTTTGGGTTCAAACACACATACACATACACATACACACACACACACACACACACACACACACACACACAC